>VDFB02083171.1:0-14624 GCA_007258455.2 Sequoia sempervirens
TTGTTTTTTCTATTTTCAAGGGACTAACCTAGGGCCTTGGGGGCTCATCAAAGATAAGCCTTGCCTATGTTGTACGCACAGTGACTTGTAGTTCGCTTGGTTTGATAAGGATGTGTGTTTTTATCTTTTCTATTTTTTGAATGTTTTTGGATTTTAAATTTTTGACTAAGTTGAAAGAAAGCATGATAGACACCTAAGGGGACTGACCTAAGGCCTCGGGTGCTGATAATCATATCCTACATTGTACACACAAAGACCATGTAGTTCGACCAGTGTTTACTCAAAGCATAACACATTTTTGGAATTCAAACAATGTTTGATAACTTGGATTGATATTCCACTTATGTTTCTAGAGGATATATTGCGGGAAATATACTTTAACTAGCCGTGAGGTTCAAACAAATGTTGGTATCTTAGAATTTTGAGTGAAGGAATAATCCAAAGTTGTTCTTTTTATTTTGTTATTTTTTGGATGTTTTTTATTGTGTTGTTTTCTAGATGTTTTTGATTATGTTTTTCTTGGAATTTTTTGTTTTTTGATAATTTTGACCATGATAGGATGTACAAAGATCTAATCCACAGCCAACCTTAGGAAGTTTCCCCTAGTTTGAGACAAGACTACTTTCCTAAATCAGAAACGAGCCATGGTTGGACACATGTTTTATTATGAAACAAATGCGTGGATGCTTTGGATAATGTTGATAGATAATTATGCAATTCTTATTCAAACATAGTGCCTGTTTGCTAGGTTTTCACTACAGTAATTGTTCTAAAAGCGCCACAAAGTGGTTTTCACTAAAAGAACATTTTATTTCTCTTTACTATTTTTCTTGCTTTTTGATTTTTTTTCTTTTTTTTCTTTTTGATTTTTTTTTTGGATTTTTACCCTCTTGCCTAGGGTATTTAGACATGATTTTAAGTATAGAAATTTTTTAGGTGGTTGTTGTTCAGTGGTTCGGCTAAGGGTTCTCCTTTAGGAGTAGCCAACTGATAAGCTCTTGATCCACAACTTTTTTTGATGATGAATGGGCCTAACCAATTGGGTTCAATTTTTCCTTTGCCATATTGATTCAGTTGTACCTTCTAATTCTCTTTGAGTACTAAGTCAACAACCTGAAAGTTTCTATCTTTGATCCTTTTATCATAGCTTTGTTTGAGCCAATTCTAATAAACCTGAAGATAGTTTAATGCACTCAAACACCTTTCGTCTAGGAGTTCCAACTCATTTAACCTAGATACCTGATACTCTTCATTTTTTACCATGCCTTTTAGTGATATTCAAAATGTGGGGATTTTGACTTCGATAGATAAGACAACCTATGATTCGTAGACCAAGGAGTAAGGTGTGGCACCTGCAAGTGTTTTGATACTGGTTTGATAAGCCCACAGAGGTGTGTTCAGTTGCAAATTCCAATCATGGCTATCATCATTAACATTCTTCTTTAGTATCTTTAGGATGGTTTTTTTAGACGCTTCAGTCTGAATGTTTCCTTTGGGATAGTAGGGCGTGGAGAATCTATGCTAGATAGAGAACTTGGAACAAAGTTATTTGACGTCTTGATTCTTGAATGGGGTTCCATTGTTTGTTATGATTATTTGGGGAATTCCATTCCTACAAACTAGATAATTCATAATGAACTTTGATATATGTTTTCTAGTGATGTAGGTCAATGGAATTGCTTCTATCCATTTGGTGAAATATTCAATTGTGGTGATAATAAACTTTTTCCCATTAGAGGAAGTAGGAGAAATCTTACCTACCAAGTCTAATCCCCATTGCAAGAAAGGCCATGGTGTTGTGATGGGTCTCAAATCTTGTGCGGGTGCGTGAACGAGGTCATTGTGCTGCTGGCATTGACGACATTTTCTAGAATATTGCATACACTCTTGTTCCATGGAGGGCCAATAGTACCTTGTTCTCAACAATTTTTATACTAGGTTAGGTCCACTAGAGTGGGACCCACAAACACCTTCATGTACCTCCTATAAGGTAGTTTTCACTTCTTTTGTGTTAATACATCAGAGTAACATACCATCCAAACTTCGACAATATAAAGTATCTCCTAAGATCATGAATCGGGAAGTCCTACGAGTAAAGGTCTTCTTTTGGGTTGTTGTCAATTCAAGTGGTATGATACCATGTTGGATGTAATTGAATGTGTCTTGGTACCATGGTGAATTAGGACCAACAACAACACACACTAGTTTTGATTCTAGGATATTGAACGCTCGTATGTGTAATTGCTCCACCATGAATTCATACTTAGGAATGTTTTGTGAAATATCAAGAAGCGACCCTATTGTTGTCATTGCATCAGATGCTCTATTGTTGATTCGGGGAATCTGTTCAAATGTTATTGTGAAAAAATATTCCTTGAAGCTATCCACCATTATTTTATACGACATCAACTTGTCATCTTTTGTTTGGTACTCATCATTCACTTGTCTGATTACTAGTTGAGAATCTCCAAATACTTGTTGTTCCTTTATCCTCCATTCAATAGCCATCTTGAGTCTTGTGATTAGCGCTTCATACTATGAGATATTGTTTGTGTAGGGGAAAGAAATTCTATATGCCTTAGGTATACTATCTCCCTGTGGTGTGAGAAATAGGATACCTACTCCAAAACCATGTTGAATGTGGGACCCATCAAAGTATAGGGTCCAATGGCTTGTCCATTTTGTTAGCAATATACTTTCATTTGGGAAGTCTACTGTAAGAGGGTTGTGATCTTCCATTGGTGCTTTGGCTAGCTGATCTTCTATGATATGTCCTTTGATGGCTCTCTTGACTACATACTCTATGTCGAACTCACTCAGGATCATTACCCATTTACCAATTCTACCTATTAGAGCTACTTTTGCTAATAAGTACTTTAGTGGGTCTACCTTTGAAATCAACTATACTTGTCTATTTAAGATATAGTGTCTCAGCTTTTGTGTCACAAATATGACTAAGAGACACGCTCTTTCTATGGGCAAGTAGTTCAACTCATAGCCCACCGGTGTTTGGCTGATGTAGTAGACCACTCTTTCTTTTTTATTATCATCCAACTATGCTAGGAGAGCTCCTAACGATGCTTGTGTTGTAGAAACATAGAGTATCATTTATTTGTTGGGAATAGGGGGCATCAAGATTGGAGGAGTGGGTAGGTACTCTTTGACTTGTTGGAATGCTTGATCACATCTCCCATCCCACTTGAATGTGACATCTTTGTGTAGCAGGTGGGTGAACGGGTGACACTTGTCCACTAATTGTGTGACAAATCACCTGATAGATTGTAGCTTCCCTTGTAAACTTCTCAGTTGCTTCAATGTCTTTGGTGGAGGCATCTCTTGTATGGCTTTTACTTTCACAGGATCTACTTCAATACCCCTTCTTGATACTATATACCTTAGTAGCTTTCCAGATGTTACTCCAAATACACACTTTTTCAAGTTGAGTCTCAAGTTATATTGTTCTATCCTATCAAACACTTTTACAAGGTTGACTAAGTGGTCTTCCCTTTTGATGGGCTTAGCTATTATTTCATCCACATAGTCTTCCATTGTTGTATGCATCATATCATGGAAGATTGTTGCCATTGCTCTTTGATAGGTTGCTCCTGCATTTTCAGACCGAATGGCATGACATTCTAGTAGAAGGTCCCCTAGGCACAAGTAAATGTCATTTTATGTTGATCATCAAGGGATATTTTTATTTGATTATACCCTAAGAAACCATTCATTAAAGATAGCATCTCATGTCCTATTGTTAAATCTATAATCATGTCTATACTTGGAAGAGGAAATTCATCCTTCAGACAAGCTTTGTTTAGTTCTTGGAAGTCCATGCAGATCCTTATGCCCCCAATGGATTTTGACACTAGTACTAAATTTGACATCCATTCTGAATAATCGATCGGTCTAATGAAATCTACATCTAGTAACTTCTTTAGTTTTTCCTTTACCAATAGTGCTATTTGAGGATGCATTTTCCTTAGTTTTTTCTTGATAGGTTTAGCCCTTGGAAATACAACCAAATGATGTACAACTAGTGATAGATCTAGTCCTAGAATGTTTACATAAGTCCACACAAAATTTATCTTTCTATCATTGATGAATGTTGTGAAGTTCACTTTTTCTTCAAGATCAAGCGATGTTGCATGGTATGTGATCCTTGGGTTCTCTATTGTGCCAACATTGATGGATTCTACTTCTTCCACTAAGAGTGTTGACTTTTCTTGATATTTAGATATGGAGAGACCGAATCCTCCATCTTTGGGTGCCTTGGAGAGGTTTTCACCTTCATATTTGTCCTTTATTTTCTTCTTTTTAGGATCCGATAGAGCCACATTGTGGTTTTCTCTAGGGGATCTCATTTTGATGTTGTCCTTTTCACTTTTATGACTGGAGAACATAATCTCCCCACTGAAATACGCTTCCTATTCGAGTTCCATGATGAACCCCACTTTATGATCTCTTGCTAGTATATCAGTTCAGAGTCCCATAAACTTTGTGATTGCTTCATCATTTTGGAATTGATCCAAAACAAGTGTATGATGTTGTTGGTCCCAATCTATCAACTATTGGTAGCAGAGGGGTAGGTTATCATTGTTGTCTACCAAACTTACATAAGTTGTTGAGATGGTTAGTATGGCTCTGGTATCATTTTCCTATTAGGTGTCTAGGTCATCATCACTAGAGGTGAAAAAAGAAGGGGAATCCCATTCATACTCATTTGAGTCTATTCTAGAGTAATAATAGTCATTCAAAATGGTTTTGATAAGTTGGATAGGGATTAGACCAATGCTAAATTTTTCAAATAAGTCTTTGATGGGTAATTCGTTGTCCATAAGGTGGTAGATATCCCATGTCTTAACGCTAGTAGAAGGCGCTTGTTTCTTAAATGAGGTTTCGTCTAGTATTTGGAGTAAACACATCTTTTGAATCATAACCTAGCCCCATGTTTTTCTTTCTTTGTTCTGCTATGATGGGCCCCCATCTGCCTTGTTTATGTAGCCCAAGGCCACCTGTTCTAGTATATCCCATTTGTTTAGATAATTGGTAGCCTTTATTGCTAGGATCAATTAGAAGGGATTGTGGTTGTTCCGGTTCCTTTTGGTCCTCTTTATAGATCATAGATGATAATTCTTCTTTGAATATCTATTCATCCTTCATATCTCCCCAGTTGATGAAAATTGTGGGTTTGGCTATCATTTTCACTATTTAAGCATATTTATCTCCTTCGGTCCTCCATAAACCTTGGGTGTTGGTGGAAGCATTCCAATGCAAAAATGCTTGATTGAAGTGATAATTTCCATTACCTTTGTCAAGTACTTGAACCTTGGTTTCAGTTTTTGGTTGCTCACTTGATGTTGGTTTAATTGAGGTTGATGGTAGTCTGGAAGCATCAACATATGAGAATGAATGGAATGATATGTCATTGTTGGATATACGCTAGATTTTGTTATATATCTCTTCCAATTTTGCACAAAAGTGGAAGGGTTCAGGATCAACATATAATGTCACCTCCTTTCCTTCATGAGGAAACTTTAGAAATTGGTGAAAGGTTGAAGGAATTGCTTGTAATGCATGAATCCAAGGGCATCCTAGAAGGATGTTATATGGTAACTCAAGGTCAAGTACCTGACATGTGGTTTATGCGATGGTTGGTCCTATATGCACTAGTAGCCTGACTGTCCCTTCTAAATTCCTTTGAAGATCATCATAGGCCCTTATAGTAATGCTCTTTCCTTTGTCTATCACATCGTCAAAAAACCTCAATTGTTTCACAAATTTCAAGGTACAAATGTTTAGACCTGCACCATTATCTATCAACACTCATTTGACCATGTTTTTGTGGACACCAACCTTTATGTAGAGAGCTTGGTTATGGAATGACCTATGTGGAAGCTCTTTCTCAGAAAAGACTAGATGGTGATTGTTTGTGATTTTTCTAACCATGGCTTGAAATTGATCTAGATTGAGGTCATTAGGAACCAATGCTTCTAATTCTTTTTTGAGTATCTCTCTATGTGTGGGTGATAGTTTTAGTAGTTCTAGGATTGAGATCAAGGCGAGAGTCTTCTTTAGCTACTCCATAATACCATAGTCATTTGATGACTTAGGTGGGGGTTTGGGGGGGGGCTCCTTGTATTGTAACTATCCCTCAATGAGTAGTTACATTGCATTTGGAATCCCTACCTCATGTAGTCACTACATTTACCCTAGTGTCATCTACTTGAGATAGGGTACCTAGAACTGTGTCACCATAAGTGTAGTTAACATTGTGATAGGCTTGGTCCTTTCCTTTGTCATTCTTCTTAGCATGGTTCATAATTAGATTTTTGTATATCTGGAGGTCTTTGTTTCTAGGACAATGTTCGACATCCACTTCTCCCTTGTCAATCAAGTCTTGTATTATGTGCTTGAGTCTCATGCAGTTGTTTTTTATATGTCCTTTGATTTTTTTGAACTCGCATAAATCCTTCTCATTGTACCATGGTGTTTTGAAGCTCAAACCCTTATAGTTAGGGTGATCATTAACCTTGATTAGGTTTTGTTGCACTAGTTTATGCATGACTATCTTAGTTGGGTTTCGTAATACCATGAACTTCCTTCTTGGTTGATCATATTGCCTCTGTTTCCCTCGCTGATATTTCTATTTATTGGCCGCTTGATTGTTTTGAGGATAGGTAAGTTGATTGTTTTATGCATTATTAGGAGCATAGCTTGTTTGTACCACTTGAGGTTTGTTTTATGGTGTGTTAGGATTTTGTACATTCCACACAATTCTAGCATCAACTACCCCATCGTTGGTGAAATTTTTGTTCTTGGCCCAAATCTTCAATTTCTCATTCGAATTAGAGGAATTGTCTCTTGGATTGTTTAGCTTAATCACTCCCCTTGCTATCAGATCCCTTTCTATGTGTAGTCCCTTCTCAATGATATTTTTGAAGTTTGCAAGACACAACATGGTAAGTTGGTAGTTGACTTCTAGTTGGAAATTGGAAACAAATATTTCTACCAATTCCTTGTCAGGAATAGGCCATTTGTATCGACCAACTTTATGTCTCCATTGTTGAAGGTAGGAGGTAAAGGATTCTCCTTAACTCTATTTAATCTTGTATAGATATGTGATGGTGATGTCATGTTCTATATTGAATGAGAAATGGCTTACAAATTTGGTAGTTAATTCATCAAAACTTTTAATTCCTGGGGGTAGATGGGAGAACCACTCCATAGCATGACTAGTAAGGCTATGTGGAAAAAGCCTCATTAGATAAGAATCATTGTTTTGGACTTCCATCAATGATACTGAGAAATATGAAGCATATTGATGGAACGATCAAAAGGAAATGGACATATATCTTGAAGGGTATAAGTCTTCTTTGGTTCTCTGATCTATGGCCTATAGTTGTATGTCTACCTCTATTTGGGGTACGTTTGTTTGTGGATCCTGTGTGTAGTAGCCTTGTTTTCCTACCATGTTTTGGTCATACGTTGGGTATTGTGAAGGTATGGGACATTGGTAACCATGTTAAATCCATGTTGTGTGAAAGGAGGGTTAGGTTCTTATTGAATGTAAGGAGGGTTAGCTCCTTGTTGAATGTAAGGAGGGTTAACTCCTTGTTGAACATAAGGAGGGTTAGCTCCTTGTTGAATGTAGGGACAGTTAGCTCATTGTTGTTGTGGAGGGCTACCTTAATAGTGTGTTGGTAGTACACCTTGTGGTTGGGACGAACTGTATTGAAGGTTACCCTAATGATGCATTAGCGGGACACCTTGTTGATGGGAAAAATTGGGAAGGGTACCCTGTGGCACACCTTGTTGTTGGAGTGAACTATTTTGAAGGTTACCCTGATAGTGCATTGGTAGGACACCTTGTTGATGGGACGAATTAGGAAGGTTACCATGTGGCATACCTTGTTGTTAGTACAAACTATTTTGAAGGTTACCCTAATAGTGTGTTAGTGGGACACCTTGTTGATGGGATGGATTGGGAAGGGTACCATGTGGCACACCTTGTTGTTGGTACTGTTGATTGGGAAGGGGACCATATGGCCCACCTTGTTGATTGGAAAGGGTACCTTATGGAACACCTTGTTATTGGTACTATTGATTGGGAAGGGAACCATGTGGCCCACCTTGTTGATAGAAAAGGGAACCTTTTGGCACACCTTTTTGTTGGTACTATTGATTGGGAATGGGAACATGTGGCCCACCTTGTTGATTGGAAAGGGTACCCTATGGCACACCTTGTTGTTGGTACTATTGATTGGTAAGGGGACCGTGTGGCATGCCTTGTTGATTGAAAATGGTACCTTGTGGCACACCTTGTTGTTGGTATTGTTGATTGGGAAGGGGACCATGGGGCCCTCCTTGTTGATGGTACTGTTGTGGGAATTTCCCTTGTTAATTTGGTATATTTTTGGGAGGGTCAAGATATGAAGTGTTTTGGGGCATGTACTAAGATGAACCTCCCTGATATTGTTGGGTCACTACCACTTGTTCAATTTGGGATGGTTTTTTTATATAAAGGGTTTTCCATTGGTTGATCATTACCTTTCAAAAAGACTGGTGGCATGTTTGGAATCTCCAATGGTTTGGGTATTTCTCTCACAACTAAGTTATCTCCTAAGGGGATGAGATGAGGATCTTTGAAACCTTCTACATTGAATTATATAGGAAACTTAGCCCCACTATATGCTAACTTGAAAAATTAAGTGTTTGGATCCATTCTTAGGAGTTTTTCCATTAGTTTGAGCACCTTGGGATTGTTAGAATGTTGAAATAATTTTTCATCTTTTATTTCTTCTTCATTATCCACCTCCTCTATGGCCATATCTTTTGGATTTTGTTTTGTTCTATCTATGGCTTCTTGTTGTCTATGAATTACCTCTTCCTCGCTAGGTGATTGGGTTTTCGTTGCTTTGAACATGGGTCTCTTTTGAGGTGTTTCAAGGTCACCTGGCCTATAGCCTCATGGACCAATTTTGTCGTTTGTGGTGTTTGTTGGGGGTATGCTAGTGTTGCTTCTGTTTGCTTTCATATTCTTTCTATGTTGTGATCTTGTAATTGTCACTAAAAAGTGCCAAGTTTTTGTGAACGTTTGGTGACCTCTAACTATGAAATGAAGGAATACTTTGTTTTTGGGAAATGAAATTGTGTTTCTTTTTGGGATTTTATATTGTAAGGATGGTGTTTATTTCCACATGGGAGGTGGTAATATGGGCTCAAATTGGATATGCAAGTCTAGTTCGTTGCTTAAAGGGCGAGCATAAAAATTTCTTATCAAGATGTCCTAGTTTCGGTAATTCTTCAAGATGTGCCTCTTGATAGAATTTGAACTATGATGCCTATTTTTGAAAAGGAAGAATGTGGATCTTCATTTAAGGATTTTGGTCTGGCAAGAGATCATGAAGACAAGCACATGTGTGGGTTGCAATTATGCATTTTTTTTTTTGGATTTTTAGTTTTTAAGGAAATGAAATCATATTTGTCTTTGGGATTTTCTATTTTTGAAAAGAGGATACCCATTACCACGTAGGAGGTGGTAATATGGGTCTTCCGATTGCAAGATCTTCTTTTTGCTCTTGTTTTTCTAGGATGTTTGTTGTGTTTCTCCATTGGTTTGGTGTTTCCTTTGTCTCAAATATGAAGCTTCCCAAACTATTGATTATGTCTGTTTGTTCTCCTTCAATCAGCTCAAAGTTTGGTTGTATGATAGCTAGTGTAAGGTTCGGTTGTTGAACTAGAGCAATCAGACACCAAATGGCTATAAGGTGAAATGATGGTGTTTTGATATGGTTATTGTGATTCTCAAGACCCTAAGGTTTGAGTGATGTTTCAGAATGAAATTATTCTTGGAACTCAAAATGTTGAAAGGCTTGGATCGATATTTCACTTCTTCTTCTAGAGGATATGTTGTGAGAAATTTACTTGAACTAGCCTTGAGGTTCAAAAAATGTTGATATCTTAGAAGTGTGAGTGAAGGAATGATCCAAGTTTGTTTGTTTTCATTTTGATTTCTAAAAGTAGGATGAGGTGCTAAATTTTGCCAATGGATGATGGACCAATTTATGACACATCTTGGGAGTCTAATTGTTTCATTTATGAAAGGATTGTAACCAGTTTCAGATTGATTTTCCAATTTTCACCATAATAGAGCAAAAGCAATAAGTTTTGGGAAAAAAGCGGAAAGTTTTGAGAAAAAAGTGACAAATTTTTTTAACTGTGGCCAGGTTTTTGTCAAGTTCGAAAGAAATATGGAAGAAATTGCATTCAATTTTTTTAAAAGTGGCCTTTGTGTGTGGTTTTTCAAATTGGTGATTTGCATAGGGAAAAGTGGCTTGTTTAGGCGAATACGGCTAGTTTTAAGTCAATTGTGGTTGGAAATTTTTGTCAATTGTGGCACAAAAAGGTCAAGTGCGACCAGTTTTTAATCAAGTGTGATTAGATTGTCAAGTGTGATAGGTTTTTACTAGTAACTATCATGTGACATAGAGAGAAAGCGAGATTTTTTAGGTTGACTACGACTAGTTTTATGTCAAATGCAACAAAAATGGAAGCAATAGTGGCCTCTATGTAAATTTGTTTTCCAATTTCAGTATTTAGCAGCAACTTGGATGTTTTTACAGTTTTGGATGATTTTGTTTAATCTATTTTGAGATTTTTCAAGTGATATCCTACAACACAACAATCAAAACTTATGTGACCTAAATGTCCACAACTTAAGCACGTTTCCCTCCATGAAAGCTTAATGTTCATGGAAGTCGAAATGCTAAAAAACTATAATTTCCAAGGTTTACTTCATTATTAATTTGACTTGAAATGTGAGCCTAAACATTCAGAAACCTTCAAAGATATTTTTTAGGGAGTGCAAACATAGGGCTCTTTTCAAAGTATTCACACTAAATTCAAATGGTTTAATGTTTTAGAACCATGTTAAATGCTTGTTTTGATGTGTTCATTTTAATTCAAGCACAATGTTTGATGTTTCAAAGTAACCAAATAGATTTGGAAATTTTGTGAAGATAATGTACATCGTAGGGATATACACTTCCTCTTAGATGGGCTTACCTCATGCCCCGAAGGGATGATTTTACATGAAATGAATGGAGAGTGTTTTAAGCTCAACCATAAGTCAAACTTAGTAAGTAACTTCTCAGAATCAAAGTTTCGATGCACCACTTCAGAGAATGTTTTTAGTTAAAAGAAGTAGGTGCTTCTACAACATTGGTTCTTAATCATGTTTTGGGATAACTGGTGTCTATACATGCGGTGATTTAGTCAATTAGGAGGTCTCCCAACCCTTGTAGGTTTTTACGTATCATGCATATACTAGGGGAGACTTTCCTCGGTATAGAACATCTGCACCAGGTGGGTGAGAACTTTCCTCACACCAAAAAATATTTATATAGTGAACCAAAACAAAGTACTACTTGGGTCGCTCCCTCTCACACGTTGGGAGGCAAGCCCTCTAAAGGTATGCTATGAAATGTAAACAAATAGTGCAAAACTCAAGATGATTTTGTCACCCAAGATTGTCGAAAGGTGTGAGGAGAGAGGATAGACACCTAGTTTTCCAAACATGAAATACACAATATACACTTCATCGCAATGTTCTTTTTAAGTTAAAAAATGAGAAATAAAGTAAAATGAAAATAAAAGTGTGTACAATATATCAATTTTTTTTTTGTTCTTTTTATGTGCACCAAAATGAAATATTCTGGATTTCAAACAAAAGGATAGCAATGCACAAGACAAGAATTTGATTTGTTCATTTTTAAGCACCAACCAAAGTGTTTTTCTAAAGCCTTGTCTTAATGGTCAACAAAAGAAAATCATGCATTCGTCAACAAAACAAAAGTGTTGGTCAACAAAAATCAAACATTTTTTAGAGCACCAAAAAGGAATTGTTTGTTCTAGAAAGCTTTTGAAAAAAAATCCTATTTAGAGCACCAATTGGAAGCGTTTGTTTTTGGAACGAGGTCCCACCAAGCATGCCAGAATTTGTAAGGGGAAATCGAGATCATGTAATGTAATCAAATTGAATGAATATAAACTAATATAAACAAACAAAAAGATGATTCATGTCCATTACTCATGAAATGAATGATATTGAATTACTGAATTCAATGAACTAAAAGAAAAGCAATCAAAGAACATACAAAGAGTTCAATAAACAAAATTTGTTACCCATCCCGTGTCAGAGTGTACTCGCGAAGATGTTGGGTTGTTTGTATCAATGCGAAGCCTCCATTGTGTGTGCAAAAGCTTGAAGAACGTGTGTGTGTTGATTGAAGATGTGTAAGAAGATGCCAAAAGTTTGATTAAGATCTTTGCATTACTTCATTGTGTGAATGATTTTTGATTCTCTGGTCATTTTTTTAGAAGAAAGATGATTGTTATATAGAATTTGTGTTTCAAAATGAATGCTCAAGATCGCGTAGCAGAATATCTTGATCAATGATCGAAAGTTGAGAGGATTTAGATGGGAATAATCAGTGAAAATTGATTACGTAATTGGTGTAATTGAAGAAATCATGTTGAGTGTTCAGTGGGATTGGGGAAATAGATTGAATAATTTGTGGAATTGAAGAATAGATTGATCTGTCAGGAATTAGATGGATCAGTTAGAGAATAGAGTGAGTAATCGGGGGATCATAATTTTCTCAATCATGAAAGTGGATGAGGATAATTAATTAATTGATTTAATTAATTAATCTTTTTGAGTTGAATGTGCAAATCATGTTTGACTTTTTCAAAAAAAGTTGCATTTATTTGATTTGACCTTTTTGATGATGTCTTTGAATAATTTATTCCAATTATTCAAATTTAGGAAAAGTGATATAGTTTTGATTATGGAACAAACATGTTTTAGAGGAAACCCAAAACCTTTAATAGTAAGAAAGCGTAAGATAGAACATTAATAGAGCATAGACAAAAAATAGGACACTGCCCACAAAGAGTACATAGAAGAAAACTAGGGAAGTAATGACAAAAAAATGACAGAAAACCACAAAACAACCGACCACTAGGCCAGGTTTCGAAGAATCTCTGTCGCTTCCTGCTCCAGATTGTTCATGTTGAGCGCAAATTTCTTGATCTCCTAAATTTTGACCAACGCTTGGTCAGCCTTCCTTTTCAAATTAGCTCACGGGTATGTTCTTGGTCCCCACTATCGGTATAACACCCCTCCATTTTATTCTTTTGATCGAACAGTGTTCGTTATGTATGTTTTACCTTGTTAGCACGTTGGTTATAAACTTGATTACTTTGACCGATAATTGTTAAGCGATGTAAACATTGTGTTTTGATGTGATGGTACTTTAATCAGATGATATTATTATTTCATGTTATGGATTAAATTATCATGTATGTGAATTATTGATGCTTTATGCTTTGATTATACCATTGATGATTAGAGGCATCAGTTAGCGATATTGTATTGGTGAAGGGGACGGGATCACATCACTCGCATGCGAGTGCCCTGTGATTCCGCGATTTCCTCTTCATGGTGTGTTTTAATATTTATATATATATGCATGTTCGACACTCGTGTTGTGTGCAGGATGTAGGTACAGGACATTGACTCCACCTGGTTCCACAGGTCTGAGCATGTCCCTTGTCCAACGGAAAATGATTGGGAGATAGTAGCTAGGTTTTTTGTGTCGTGACATCACCCTAGCCATGGTGTGTCGTCGGGTTGTCAATTGGGATAAGTTATTTTCCTTGTCGTCTCGTCTCTCCTTGCTTGCGTGTTTAAATTTCCTAGTGAAATGGTGTTTGCTTTATTTAAATTTATTGTCAAAATGCATAAAGGAGTGCTTGTTATTTAATTAGTTAATTTAATTCAATCAATAAATTAATCTAATCATGGATTAGATTTATTTATTGATTAAGTAAATTAAATTAATTATGTTAGTATTATTAAATTTGAGGCAAATCAAAAAAAAAAAATAGATGGAAAATTGCCTTGCATTCCTCTTGTAATAAAATAAATTAAAATTTATTTATTTTTAAATGTAATTGTTAGATTCAATTTTGTGAAAGAAAGGGAATTTAATTATCATTGTGGTGCAACTAGAATTTTGGTTTAAATAAATATTATGCATTTGAAGTGGGGAAATGAAAATTGTTTATTAAATTTCAAAAAAAGAAAATATCCAAAATAGCAATAACTTTTGGTGGGTGAACTCAAATTAGGGGTTTGACAATTTGGAGGAAAAAAAATTGCATAAGGTAATTGTGATTTTCTTTGAAATTTTAATTGGTAATTTTGGAGAGCAAACTTGCATTGAAAATTCTTGGAAGAAATTGGGAAGAGGAGATTAAAAAAAAAAATTGGTGAAGCTGAATTGAAAAAGGAAAAGGAAAATCTCCATTGAAGGATTTGAAGCTTGGAGAAAACATAAGGTGCAAGTTTTTTTTAAATCTTGTGTAAATCTTATTTGAAAATCTTGTTTTTTTTTGAAATGGTTCAAACTGTTTGAGGAATTTAAATTTTGAATCAGAGGAAAACCCATCAAAAATCTCCATTTAAACTTGAACTGAAATTCTCAAAATGTTGTGGAAACAAAGAAATCCAAATTTCATTATCAAACTTGCAACAGAAAATTGAAACAAAACATGGTGAA
>VDFB02083172.1:0-26309 GCA_007258455.2 Sequoia sempervirens
TGCTACAACATTTTAGATCATCAATCCAATCCCATATTTGAGTAATCTTGCTATGTAGGAATAACATTGGAGCATTTGGAGCATTTAGAGTTTGAAGGCATTTAGCATTGTTTAGCATTTAGCATTTAGAATTGTTTTATCATTTTAGTATAGAATCATGTCTTAGTTCATATTTGCATTTACATTATCATCTTAGCTTTTACACAGCATTTTGTATCATATAATAGAGTATCATTATTCATTGTCAATATCACATTATCATTTGCATCATACAATATCATGTAGGAACTTAGATTCTTGCATTCAGTAACATCTCATTTCTTAGGTTGTCATCTGAACCAGTCATAGTGCACATACAAAATCTGAGCACTAATGATTTAAAGGGTCCTTAAGAATAGAGAACAATGGAACAATTTTAGAGATTTGTCTTTCTGCAATTAGATTAGTTTTATTATTCAAATCTTTAATGTAATACGTCTCATTGAGTTTGTGTGTTTATTTATTGATTTAATAACTCCCAAAATTTCACACAGCACAACAACAATCAATCAACATCACATCTCAACACATTCCAACAATCTCCCCCTTTGTCATTGATGGCAACATTCATCAATAACAAACCACACAACTTCTTGTCTTCATTTCTTGTCCCCCTTTGACATCAAAGACAAAGGGAAAAACTCCACTGAAAAACTTATGTTGATGTGTGTTTTAGCATGTCTCAACACAGGAAATGCATAGGTGCATCACCTCTCTTGAAAGGAATTCTCCAACAAGTTGTTGAAAATCACCCCAAGGTCTCTTGGGTGTCAGGTCATGACTAATTCGAGAGCTATGAGGGCAGGTAGGAAACCAACAGCCTTGGCCAACCCACTCCCTCTAATATTTCTAGAATTCTCTATAGTCAGGTTGACAATGACCCTTTATTTGAACTCATTGATGTCGATGTGCCCCAAGTTGGTATCAGAGATCTTCTCCCAATCTGTGGTGACCTTTGTCTTAATTTCCTCTTCCTGGAACTTGTACTTCATTTGGTCCTTGTCTTCTTTTCCCCTGGGTGCTTTAGCTAGCTTCTTTCCCTTTTCCTTTTCTACAGATGCCTCTGAAGGTCCTGCAGCTGGTTCCATATATCCTATGAGCAAGGGAGCAGTAAGCAAATTCAAGTAGAAATGTTAGCAAAATCCTATAGAAATGACGTTAGATCAAGTAGTTCATCATTTAAGGATCCTAACATCTCTTTCAGATCACCCTTAGCCTTTTGTTTGAGGAAGTTATAGCAATGTGGGCCCAAGGGTACGGACTTCCCTTGGCTGGCAACCATTCTAAAGGCAGTTATAGACGGACGGCAGACAGGGCATGGCAACCTGCATGGTTCCACCCGCACCAAGATTTGGCCATGAAGTGGGGTCCACCAAGAAGGTCAAGCTATTTTTGCACGTGGGTTCAATTAGCATTGAGGTTTTGGGGTCATTGAATTGAGCATTTAGGTGTGTGGGCTTAAGGCAAGCGAGAGTAGGGAGTAGCTTGGTTGTTTGGCATTCTGTTGTTTGAAAACAGCCTTGGCAAGGCAGCGCTCTACAAGCGGCATCCTGCAATGCGGGATCCGCTACTTCGAGGGATGGTGTCATTGTATTATTGAGGCTCAAACCGCTTGGACAAGTGCAGGCAGGAAGGTGCGAGAGGTCATTGGGAATTGGCCATTTGAAATGGTAGAGGTGGGACAGAAGTCTGCCAAGAGAGGCTTGCACTATCAAGTCCGCAGGAGGCGTACGCACTTATTCGATTGTTAGAGGACAACCAAAGGGAGATAAAGGGGTCGGGTCCCACATAGCATGCTGATGAGAGTCCTCGGTTGTTTTGCCATGGTGATGATAGGACAGCCATCTGTAAGCGGCTACTTGCATGGGGTGGCCTGCGAAGTCTATTTCACTTAGATATGCTCGTTTTGGGTTTAGTCGAAGGCAGCAAGTGCAGGCTCCGCAGGGCGGAGAGAGAGATGTTAGAGGTCATATGGAACAGCAAACTCACTACGGTGGCCTGTGGACGGAAGTCTGCAAGGAGAGGTCCGCAAAGAGTCACTTAATCATTTTTAGCACAAGGAGATCGAACAATAATGGCAGGATTAGGACCCGCCCGTCGAAAGGACTCTAGGGTTCCACCATTTGAGGGGTCATTTATGTGGCAGTGAAGTGTTAACGGAGGTCTGCACTGGATGGTCTACATTACATAAGATACATTAGTTTTTTTAGCTCGGACGAAGGACATGATGGCGGGGTAAGTTGGGTGGACAAACGTGTTGCGAAGGCCGTTCGGAACGACAAAGATAGGGCAAAAATCTGCAAATGGAAGTTCGCAAAGAGAACTCTGCAATGAGTCAGGACTTAGGCAGTTTGGCATGGTTAAGTTTGATTGGCAATCATTAGGGTGGGATCCATGCATAGGAAAGGTGGGATCAAATAGTCGTTTGGAACAGTGGGGCTCAAAGCGCATTCTGTGGCTGGAGGCTCGCACTAGCGGGCCTGAGAGGGTCAAAAGATCTTCATTTTTGGCTCATGAATTTTGGCTAAGTTTAGGATGGTTGATTAGCAGTGTCTTCCCATGAGGGCGGGCCCGATGAAGGTATCTGCCGATTGCTAAAGTTTAAATGGTTTTAAGGGAAAGGCGATGGCGGCGGGCATGTTGTGGGCCCGTAGGGCATGAACACCCTGGTCCAAGAACATTCACAACGACCTCAAGTTCCACACGCGGTCCGCGGGATATTTTTGAACTTTATCAAAATTATGTCTTGTGGGTTTTGATCGTCGGGGATTTACCTAACTGATTTCTAAGTTTTCTTTCCAAGGTTTAAATTTCTACTAAAATTAAAGAAAACTCAAAGTATGGCTTGCGGTAGAAGACCAACCTATAAAACCTGATGAAGATGGATGAGTAAACAACAAGCAACAGCTTTGAATCGGCGAAGGAGCTTTGCAAGCAAGAAGGCGGCGATAGCAGGCGACTCTGACAGACTTCCTAAAATTCTTGATGGTGAAAATGACATTTCAAAATGCCTATTTATAGATTTTGTAGCATTTAATGCCCATCATTAATGCTGGTATGGTGACGGATGGATTTGGTGAGTAGGCATTTTGAAAATGACGATGGGAATGAGTAGTCACGGTAAGAAGCGGGAAGACGGCGATCAAGGATTAGTTAGCAGGCCGGTCAGCCCGGTGAAAATAGCTAACGAGGCTCTGCGAGGTCCGTAGTGAAAGATGTCGTGAAGAGCCATTCAAAATAAACGTCTGCGAGGTCACTACATGGGAATTGTATAGGGGGACGCATTTCAGTCCATAGGGGGGGACCCACAGTACCTGAAGGACATCAGTTTTAAAGCTTGAAGATGGACTGCCAACAGAACCCTGCCAAGGCCAAAGACTTGGAAATTTGGGAAGTGGTGAAACTTGGTCAACTTGGGATGATTCTTCTAAGACTCCTTGACCACTTAGGACTCAAAAATAGGGGCACGAAAAAATGAGGCGATGACAAAAGTGACCCAACAAAGCGAAAAGAGAGGGTCCCCGTTCTGAATGGGGCGTGTGTGCTATAGGCACAACAAATGGTGACTCTGCTGGGGAACACTCCTAAGCATTCCAAGGATAAATGCTCATTCAGAACCCAAAATCTTTGATTTCGCAGACCAAGGGCTAGTTTCCAAAAGCGAACTATGGGACTCAAAGGAGAATGAGATCCTTAACTGAATCAACTCACAAAACATCTCAGAAGTGTGTGCATATAGTGAATTCATTCCCTTTATTTAGAAATTGTGACAAGTGGCAGTTAATTAGACCAAGCAAGCTACATGAATCATCTAACCCCAAAAATAACCTGGACATTTCCCCGCTGCCAATCAGGCATCCATAGCCCTGGCGGAGTTTTCATTGTGACCCCGCAAACATTGTTCTACTGCCAGGTAGGTGTCCATAGCCCCGGTAGAGTTATTCGCACACCCACACGGTTGCTAGATTTCAACATTTTTCCTTTTCTTTTCTTTCTTTCGATACCTCTTTCAATACTATTTCTTTTGATCAACCGTGTAAGCATCAAAGCCTATTGTGGGTTTGGGAATCATAGTGGTCACTGGAGTAGACTTAAAAAAATTTCACTTGCTAAGTCGTCATAATGACCACTATACAGATCTTTGGAAACAATTAGTGTGTGTTTTGTGCAAGATCTGAGATGAACGTAAAAGGAAAACTCAACTAAGAGTAAGGTTCTAATTTGGTTCAAAGTTCAAATAAGGAGACCATTCCATAGCAGTAATCAGAGACCAATAATTGAGAGTGAATACTTATCCAAAGAACACTAAAAGCAAACAGTAGAGTGAACAGTTCATCAAAACGAGCACGACCACCGCATCAGAAACAAAGAACACCCTCAGTAAAACAAAAGTGGTCAGGAAACGAGCAACGTAGCAAAATAAAATTGAAGCAAAGTAGCAAAACAAAGAAACCAGAATCAACCTATACTAACCTATATACAATTATATACAAAGATTAAGCTGAAAAGAGCTCATGCGAGGAAATAATGCTTAAGGTGTTGCCCGTTGATAGGCAACGGGACATCTTCACCAGTTAAAGTCTTGAGGTGGAAAGCATTATCTCCCAAGATTTTAGCAATCTAAAAGGGGCCAAGCCAGAGCTTGTAGAATTTATCATGTCCCCCTTTCTTTTCATGGGCCTTGTCCTAGCATAGGACCAAATCAATGATTCTAAAGGCCTTTACTTTGGCTTGTCAGTCAAACCATCTCTTGCCCATGCCCTGGTGTTTGGAAAAAATTTCAATGGCACAATCACGCACTTCTTCCAAATGAAGTAACTCGACTAAACGGGCTTCTTGTCAATTCCCTTCTTCATAGAAAGTGTTGATGAATTGGAGGGTGGAGATCTTGAGGTGGACATGAAATACAAGCTCTAGGCCATAGACGAGGTGGAATGGGGAATCACCCAAGGAAGCCTTGTGGCATGTGCGATCTACCCAAAGGGAAAAACAAAGTTGGTTGTGCCAGTCCTTGGGATTCTTATCAAGCAGCTTTTTGATGATGGTGATCAAATTTTTGTTTGTAGATTCAACTAGGACATTTCCCTAGGGATAGTAGTTGGATGAGAATTTGAGGGCAATGTCGTAATCAAAGGCCCAAATGGCGAATTTGAGTGAGGAGAAAGCAGGGCCATTATCACACACCAAAGCGTACGGGCAACCAAAGCGATTTAAAATATAACATTCAAGAAAATTTGTAACTACCTTTGTAGTGCATTGCCTACATCCGATAGCTTTTGTCCATCTAGTACAATAATCAGTGGCAATTAGAATGTACCTGTGACCGGCAGAAGATAGTGGGCTTACCGAACCAATGAAGTCGAGACCCCATTGTGCGAACAGCCTTACCTCCAGAATTGGTTGCAACAAGACAATAGCATTTTTTTCTTTGTTGTGGCGGTCTGAAGACATGGCACGTATGGACATGGTTGTGTGAATCCTTGAAGACTATTGGAAAATAGTATCCTGCTCACAGGATCTAATGAGCGGTTGAAGGGTTGGATCCATGACCGGTGCCAAACTTATCATGAAATTCTTTCAGCACATGTGTTGCCTCCTCTTTGCCAAGGCACCTAAGGTAGACGCCTTCATGATCCTTCTTATAAAGTATAGACCCTCGTAGCATGTAATTGTTTCTTTTCAGATGGAGCGCATGTTTCTGAACTCCCTGCAAATGAGGTGGGCACTTGTTGTTCAACAGGTAGTAGACGATATTGTCATACCACTCCCCTAGGGAAACGTCTTCAAGTTGGTATTGTTGGACCGTAAGCTCGGGTCCTACTTCAGCTATCGTTCAGGTGAGGGCCTTCCCCCTTACTAGTTTCATCAATTGAATCTCCATGTCATATTCTTGCAGCAAGGTCACCCATTTTTCTCTTCTTTTTCCCAATTCATTCTGCATCAGTAAGGTCTTTACTGTCGAATCAGGCACAATGGAAAACACCTTGTTCTACAAGATGTAGTATCTAAATTTTTTAACTCCTCTGACCAAATCATAAGCCTATTTTTCTACATTGTGATATCTCAATTCAACATCCTTTAATGGAGCACTCATGAAAGCAATTGGGTGCCCATTCCCTTCATCATCCTTTTGGGTCAAAATGCTAGCACACGAATGGTCTGAAGCAAAGGAGTAAATATAGAATGGCTTCAGGTAGTCAGTACTAACTAGCAAAGGTGCTTCAACAATAGATTTCTTGATTTCTTTGAAGGTCTACTTTGCCTCTGGAGTCCACTCAATTTTAGCATCTTGTTTCAACATTGCATTAAGCGGCTTGACGATTTCAGCAAAGCCTGTAATAAATTTTCTAACGAAATTTATCTTTTTTAAGAAAGATTTTAGTTCTTTCTTGTTGCCTGGCAGCTGAATCTTCAAAAGGGGTTGGATGCACTCAGGGTCTATTGATATCCCATGTTCTGAAATAGTGTGACTGAGTAACTTTCCTTTTGTGACTTCGAAGATGCACTTCTTCAGATTAAGCGAAATCTTGAATTCTCTGCATTTTTGAAAAACTTTGTATAGATCATAAACATGATCACCTCATTTCTTTGAGAACATGGTAAGATCATCCATGTAGATGATTATGCACCTTTTGATCAGATCTTTGAATGCTATGTCCATTGCACATTGGAAGGTGGTGCTCTCATTGATGAGTCTGAACAGCATTCTCTGGTACGCAAAGGTTCCCCACTTGGTGGTGAATGTTGTCTTGTGCCTATCTTCGTATTGCACCATTACTTGGTTGTATCCAGAGTACCCATCAAGGAAGGACATCATCTACAAACCATTGACAATCTATAGCACCTCATCCAACGAGGGAATGGGATAGTTATCTTTCTCTAAAGCACTGTTCAAATTGTGGAAATCCACACACAACCTGATTTCTCCATTCTTTTTCCTAACCAGGACCAAATTGGCCACCCACATGGAGTGCCTAACTAGGAATATGATCCTGGTTGATAGCAGTTTTTGTACTTCCTTATAGATAATGGGCTCCAAAAAGGCATTAATGGGAAGTTTTCATTGTCAGAATGGTCGCATGTCTGGTTTGAGAGGTATGGTGTGTGTAATAATGGATGTATCATGTCTTTAAATCTTCATAGCTCCATGCCACTACATCATGATACTTCCGCAAAGCATTAATGATTCCTTTTCTTTCTTCTAACGTGTAGACTTTACCAATAAATACATTTTTAACCTCCTTGACTATTTCAAGGTTGTGAGTGTTGCATTGATTGTTGATGGAATCCTTCTTTTCCTTTTGGTGTAGAGTACTCTTCTAGGTTTGCTTGCACCAACTAGTTAGGAAGACTTCTCTCTCTCTTCACCCAAGACATTAGCTTCTAGGTTACGATTAGGCTAGGTCATTAACTAAGCCTTGTTTCTTTGCTACAAGAGTCTCACTCCTTGTGCTTCACCTTGGAGGACTTGACACCATTTGAACTTGTAAACTATCTCCTACACTTAGAAGAATCTAAGTGCCAACTTCACTCTCAACCTTGAACTGCTTGCAGGGGTGTCAGAGATACTGGAATCATGCATTTCACATCCATTTAGATCCATCTTTGAGGACCTTCAATCTGTTGTCTTACCGATTCCAAGATTTTGCTTTGAGAAGGCCTAATTGCTTGTAGCCCTTGACAGTGTCCTTTTTTCTTTTCTCGCCCAAACTCTCCAAACAACCTGGAAAAAAAATTGCACTTTCAGACACCCTTTTTAGTCCTTTAAAAGATTCTCAAGGTTTTAGACCCCTGACTCCTCCGTACAGTGGGTTCCTACAATCTAGGGAAAATAGGGCTAATAGGCCTAATTCATAGGGTTTCAATGATCTCTTTCTAATCTCTCACACAAATGGATTGATTAAGCTTCAATCCTTCTAGCATTCTTAGGTAAGGTTATGCCCCACCTGGAACTATCCTTGTTTCATATAGTACCTCCTTCCCCTGCCTGTTCTCTTAAATTTTTGACTGCCAAACCTCTAACCGGGTAGTAAGAACTCGCCTAGGGTTTGGTTTTAAATACTAGAGCTCGACTCTTCATGACTCCTACTACTAAGTATTTACAAACTATTGGCTCCCCTAACATATCCATCCTTCCTCAAGAAGATCCCGTGGCTAGATTTCATGGGGGAGCCATCAAAAGACTAACTGCTCAAAAATGAAATAATAAACCCTCTACACTCTAAACTATGAATTCACCACAATAATTTAACTTAAAAAAATTCAATCACAGAATGGAAAAGGCTTAAAACTACTCTATGAACACAGATCTAAAGCCAAATCAATATATACAATCCACTAGATATCACTGTTTCTTCAAAACACACGGTGAACACATAAATTGCAGACTTTTCTCTATTCACACAAAACAAAAACTTGATTACAATGGACTCACTGCTTTCCTTTGAGCCACCACACTTACATAGATGCCTTTTGCCATGTTTCAAGGGATGTTGGTTGATCCCACACTCCTAAATTTTAGGGGATCCAAGACAACTAAGTTGCATGCAACCTAACAAATGTTGTCATGCAACTTTGCAACAACTTTTGCAACTTTGCCATCATCCTAAATCTTAGGACCTCAATCTCCTTGATTCTGAGCAACCAACCCCTTAACTACCTCTTGGCATCTTTCTAACAATAAGGATGTGTTTAGAACACATTTAAGGCTCAACATTCCAACATAATCTATTTAAGGCTAATTAAAGCAAAAATTAACAACAATGATTAAACTAAGGTGACTTTAGTCCTAGTGACTAACTCACCTAGTCCAAACACAAGCAAGACCTTCTAAGGTCCAAAATAGACACACTTTCACCCTGACTTGGCTAAGGTCAGATACAAGCCAAAAAAAATGACAATAAAAAATAGAGGTTAGCCTAGGTGCTCCTGCACACTATTGATCTTAGTCGGATCTAATCCAAGTCAAATATCCATTCAAGCTAGACCATACCTATTGGAATAGTGTTTGTTTTGAGATTGATGACCCCTTCTATATCCAATTCAGCCTCTTCGGGCTCAGCTTCGTCAATTATCTGAGTATCAAACACATCAGAACTAGTGATAAATTCCAAGATGTGTTTGTCGTCATTGAACACCTGAAAGTGGGTAACACTATCTAGCACGGATGGAGTGGAGGCAAGTTCAACGGTGAACCTTTTAAGGCCAGACAAAGAGAGAGGTTGCAGTGTGTTGGCCGCTTGAGTCAAGGCATCAACAGTGTGGTTTTGAGAATGAGGGATTAGCTGGATATTAAAGGCATCTAAGCTTTCTAAAAGATCTCAAACTCTATACCTATAGTTTGTTAGCCTTCTATCATGGCAAGAGTATAATTTTTTGACTTGTTTTACTACCAATTCTGAATCACTGAAGACTTGGAGCATTTTAACTTTCTTCCTTAGAGCCATTAGGAGACCATGAACTAATGCCTCATACTCTGCTACATTATTAGTACAATAGAATTGAAGTATTTGAGCAACAAAGTAGGTCTTACCCGTAGGGCTTATGAGCTCGAATCTGGCTCTCACTCCTTGCTTGGACTTAGATCCATTGAGGCGCAGCATCCATAATTTGGAGGGTTCCTTAACCTCATGGCTGATCATATATCTGTGTCTTCTTAGCTATGTGCTTGTATCTACAGTTTCTAGAGCAGACATTAGCTTAGCATGATTGGTGGCAGGCGGTCCGATTGGCAGCGCCTTTTGAGAGGTGACTTTTCCTTTGACATGTTCTACTACTGTCTGACACAAGCAGCATTTGAGTTCTGAGTGGGTAGCATTATGCACTCTACACCAACTAGGCAGCAAGAGTTCTTGAAAATCCATCCTTGCCCCTAGGCTAAGTTGATCCTGTATGCATTTTTCCATGACATCCTGGAATCCGTATAGCAATCCCAAATTATCATCATTGTATGTTTCATCATCATCGGACTTCACCAGCATTTTCATGCCTTGGGGTGTATAATTTAAGTTTTCCAGGGGGTTGCATAGTACCAAGAAGACTTCTTCAGTCATCTCTTCTTCTTGAGGCTCCAATTCTTCCTGATATGCTAGGGGAGAATAATTTCCTAGCTTAGTTTCAGCAAACAACACCTCATTGATGTTGTATTCTGTAATCATGAACTTCATGCGGGGTTCCTAATCAATGTGAATCTTATTTGGTAGCCACTTCCATGGCAACCACATGTGAGAGAAATCAATTGCGGTGTATCCATTCAATGCCCAGGTGAAGTCTCATCCCAAAATTATTTTGTATGTGTCAGGAATATCCACAACCTAGATATCAATAACCTGCTACACCCTCGGATCTGCAGCAATTTGCATGGGAATACAATTGATTTCCCCAATGATGTTCACCTTAGTTTTGTCCAGTTGAGTTACTTTTCTTCTTGACGATGTGGGGACAATCCCAAGAGCCTTGCATATAGCCAAGGGCATGACATTAGTTGATGCTCCCTATTCAATCAAACAATTATGCAGGTTCTTCCCGAATATCCAGATGGTGGTAAGGAAACGGGGTGTTTCAAACCTTCCCTGGAAGAGTCCTATAGGTGTGTCTGCCTGGGCTACTTGAACTTTGTCCTTTTCATTGGATTTCCCCTGACTTTGCTCTTTAGAGGGTTGTTTTCCAGTTTGTTGATTTGGAGGGGTATCCTTTTTCTTGCCTATAATTTCCTGAATTACGGGCTCATGTGGTGGTTCTTCGAAACAGACTCTTTTGGCTAGTATTTCTTGTGTTGCCTTGAAGGAAGGGGTCCCATTGATAACCCTAAAAAAGGTATTCCTAACTGCAAGAACCTTAAGTAACTCAAAGGCAGACAAGCTGATTTTAACCTTCTTGAATTCTTCAGCAACATATTCACCCATTTGTTCGATTTCAGCCTCAGAGGCTCTACCTATGGAAGATCCAACCGACTGGTTTCGCGTTTGACTCGGTTGTTTTTTCTTATCAAAGTATTGAGTAGGCACATAGGGAAAACCTGGATTGTTGTTGGCATTAGGATTAGATGGGGTGCTAAAGTTATTGGGCGGAGTGGAAGTAGTGAAAGGTCCTCATGCTTGTCTCTTTCTTAAGTAATATGGAGTTTCCCTTTGATGAAACATTTGGACCTCATCCTCACGAAACTCTTCATCTATCAGACCATTGTCTACTAAATTAAATAGTTGAGATAAATTTTCTTCATTACTTACCTCTTTCACTTCTTTTTTCTTTGGGGAAGTAGTCTCGATTAATGGCGTGTTGTTGCCACTCCGCGAAAAGGGAGCTTGATTGACCATGAGCATGGAGGAGTCGTAGGGCCCTAACAGGATTAAATCTTCGTAGCCAGTGCTGTCCATGGCATTTTGAACCTCTACTTGGAAGATATCTGTAGTCGTGAGAAACTCTAGACAATCCAATTCGGAGTGCCTACTAGTCTTATGAATCTGGCACTAGCTGGACAAAGCTGCCTCGGCAAGGTACACCCCATTGGTTGTCTTCTCTATGTTGTTCGGCTAATCAAGAGGGGTGGGAACACCTCCATTGTTTGGTCTTGTATTCCATGTCTAGTTCTACCTTTGTGAGGGTCTCCTTTCATAATTTTAATTGGAATTCTGCCCGGATGAGGTACCCGCATCACAGTTATCCATGTTATCTCGATTAAGGTTTGCTTGGATGTTACATTAAGAAGCTTGCAACTTGTTGTTCTGATTACGCAAGTGTGTCATCTTCATGGACATCTTTTAGGTCATCTCCATCAGTTCATCCAATCGATACTTTTCTACATTGCTTGGCTGCGGTGTTTGATTTTGGAGAAAGACAGGTTGTGTTGTTGGTTGGTTCTGCTAAGCAGGTAGAAATTCGGTCCCTTGTAGGTATAATGGCACTTGGGGCTATTGCGAATAAACTTGTTGCTTTTGGGGCTATAGATAATGGGGCACAGGAGGCACCTAATTCATAGGTTTTCCAAGATGAGGAACTATGGGCAACTGTAGCACCTAGTTCATAAGAGGCATGTGGTGTTGGAGAGCTTGATTGAGCCCTTGAATCTGCATAGGATGAGTGACCTACCCCAAGGAAGGCAGTGGATCGGAAATGTTTAGCCCCAAGTCCATGTTGGCTTTGACTACCTCAACATAAGCATCCACTAGTCTGGCAGGTGGTGGGTTCATTCTTTTCACAAATTTTGGAGTGAGGTTGTCCAGGGCAGCATAGTAGACTAGCAGAATAGTAGCATCATTAAGCACATATGGAGTTTGTAACCTCATGTACGCTTGATGAAATCAATCATTGAAGGATCCTATTGGCTCGTCAACCTCTCTGCGAATAAACATGAACTACTGATATAATTCTGAAGGGCTAACCGAGATCTTGTATTTCCTTAAGAAGGCATTCTTCAAAAGGTCCAAAGTGGTGATGGTCCCCATCGGTATATTGATGTACAAATAAAAAGCTTCTTCTCCCAAAGAATAAGGGAAAAGTATAAATGTCACATCCTCGTGATCGATCTGCATATCCTTCAGTGTTGTTTGAAATATTTTGATGTGCTCTTCAATTGTCCTCTATGGATCCTGAGGATTGAACTTTGTGCAAAATCCCTTCGGGTTCTTGGGCATGTCATGGTAAGCATTGAACATCAGTGGAGAAGGATTATTCCCTAGTCAAGTGGGAGGCGAAGGTGGTATTTTTTGTTGAACAGGAACTTAGGGCTGCATAAGGGCAGCAGCAGTTGGGACTGCACCTTAGACTTGGAAGGCAGGGACATGGGCAACGCCCTAGCTGTGGGAAGTGAGTGGTTGGAATGCAGTTTGAGATGGCTGAATGGAGGAGTGGAAGTGGAAAAGGAAGGATGAGTGTAAGGAAAATGGAAGGAGGAGGGAGGTGAAGATGAAGGTGAAGTGGATGGAATGGAGGAGGAAGAAGAGGTTGCATCCCCTCTTTTAGTCCTTCTAGCCCTTGTAGGGGGTTGTAGTTCTTGAAATTCCACTTTATTTGGTGTTGATCTTAAAACTCTTTGGAATCTTTCAGGGGAGAATGAACCAATTCAATCTAGCTTAACTCAAAAGGGCCCTCCTTCTAGCGCCAGTTCTGTTGATGTGTGTTTTAGCACATCTCAACACAGGCAATGCATAGGTGCATCACCTCTCTTGAAAGGTAATCTCCAACAACAAGTTGTTGAAAATCACCCCAAGGTCTCTCGGGTGTCAGGTCATGACTAATTCAGGAGCTATGAGGGAAGGCAGGAAACCAGCAACCTTGGCCAACCCACTCCCTCTAATCTTTATGGCATTCTTTGTAGTCAGGTTGACAATGACCCTCTATCTAAACTCATCGATGTCGATGTGCCCCAAGTTGATAGCGGAGATCTTCTCCCACTCAATGGTGACCTTTGTCTTAATTTCCTCTTCCTAGAACTTGTACTTCATTTGGTCCTTGTCTTCTTTTTTCCCTCACGGAGTGCTTTGGCTAGCGCCTTTTCTACGGATGCCTCTAAAGGTCCTACAGTTGGTTCCATATATCCTATGAGCAAGGGAACAATAAGCAAATTCAAGTAGAAATATTAGCGAAATCTTGCAGAAAAGACATTATATCAAGTAGTTCACCATTTAAGGATCCTAACATCTCTTTGGATCACCTTAGCCTTTTGTTAGAGGAAGTTATGATAATCACGGGCTAGGGGTGTGAGATTTCCCTAGTTTGTGATCATTCTAAAAGCTGATTATGGAGCTGACCTGACGACCAGCATAGGAACCGCGGCACCAAGATTGGCCATGAAGTGGGGTCACCAAGAGGTGGGGCTATTTTTGGCACATGTGGGTTCAATTAGCATTGAGGTTTTAGGTCATCAATTAAGCATTTAGGCATCACGAGGCTTAAGGCAAAGCGAGACAGGAGTAAGCAGTGGTTGGCGTGCCATTTGAAAATGCCCTTGGCAGAAATCTGAAAATCCGCAATGTGGGATCTGCTACTTCAAAGGGATGGTGTCATTGTATTGTTGAGAATCCAAACCACTTGGATGAGTGTAGTCTAGAAGGTCACAGGAAGTGGATTGGGAATTGGCCGTTTGAAGCCCAGTGAGGTCGCAGGACTGAAATCCGCCAAGAGGGCCCACACTACTCGGAGTCCTTGAGGCGCATGCACTTATTCAATTGTTAGAGGACCAAAGGAGACAAAGGGAATTAGTCCATGTAGTGGGGTCCTTGTTTGAGAATTAGTTTATCTGTGGTGAAGTGTTAATGGTAGTATGCACTAGATGGTCCACGACCACATAAGTTGCATTGGTTTTAAGCGGAGCCCGATGGGCGTGGCAGCAGGAGTCCGCTAGGTGGACAGATGGGTTGCGAAGGTCGTTCGGAATGGCGAAGCCAGGGCAGAAATCTACAGATGGAAGTCTACAAAGAGAACTCTATAACGAGTCAGGACTTAGACAGTTTGGTATGATTAAGTTTGATCGAAAATCACTAGAGCAGGATCCATGCATTGGAAAGGTGGGATCAAATAGCCATTTGGAACGGTAGGGCTCAAAGCGCATTCCATGGGCGTAGGCCCCCACTAGCAGACCCGAGAGGGTCAAAGGATCTATGTTTTGGGCTCATGAATTTTGGCTAAGTTCAAGATGGTCGATTAGGGGTGTCTTCCTGTGAGGGCGGGCCTGATGAAGGTATCCGCCGATTGCTAAAGTTTAAACAGTTTTAAGGGAAAGGCGACAACGGCAGGCATGTTGTGGGCCCACAGGGCATGAACGCCCTGGTCCAAGAATGGTCGTAGCGACCTCAAGTTTCTCACGCGACCCACAGGAGATTTTTGAACTAATTTTGATAGTCGAGGCTTTACCTAACTAATTTCTAAGTTTTCTTTCCAAGATTTAACAACTTTCTACAAAAATTTTAAAAAAAACTCAAAGTATGGCTTGCGACGGAAGACCAACCTATAAAACCCAATGAATATGGATGAGAAAACAACAAGAAAAGGCTTTGAATCGGCAAAGGAGCTCTACGGGTGCAAAGGCGGTGGTAGCGGGCAACTCTAACAGACTTCTTGAAATTCCTGACGGTGAAAATGACATTTCAAAATGCCTATTTATAGATTTTGTAGCATTTAATGCTTGTCATTAATGTTGGTACGACAACGGCTAGAGTTGATGTGTTACATCCCTAACTTTAACTATGTTTTACTTTTTACTTTTGAAGTAATTAGTAGATGATTATGCACGATTCAATGATTTGATGTTTAGTAAAAATGTCTAGAAAAATCAAAGTTTTCATGAATTAAATGTTTATTTGACTCAAAATTGACATGTGTTTAAAAGTCATCAAGATGTGATGATTTCATAAGGATTATGAAATGATCAATGATACACTAATCTCGAGTTGTTGATTGCAAGTTGCATTCAGGAAACAGGTTTTTGACCTCCGAGAAAGGGAGGGAGAGCATCATTAGAGAGAAGGGTATAGATACAAGGAAAATAACAAGTTGTCACCATCTAGGCTAATGTCGTTCAAGTATTGTTTGGTAAACCTTATAATTCTAGAGGGTGTTCTTGCATGCTTAGAGGTAAGCCAACTTGAGTTAGCCTATCTTCTACCCATTTTTTCTTGTGTTGTCATTCTAGGGTTGTTAGTTCTCTTCCTATATATATAAAATATATATATGAGAAAATATACATATGAGTATGTCCTTGTGAGAAAAATTCAACAAAAGTATGCATGTATCTTCATGCAAGGATATCCTTATTCATGCCTATATTCACGTTATTTGATAAACATTGTTATGTGATAATTTTGATATGGAACTGATGCCACACTACAATGTTTTAACCAATGTCGTATTCTTTGCAAGAGTTGTTCCTTCTAATTGGTTATTATCTGTATATATATATATAGTCGTGGAGTCGTTATGTTGGTTTGATTCCTTTTATAATTAACGAGTTCTTTGAAAATGTGATGGCTCGACTTGTGTATTGAGGAGCACTTATATTTTAAAGGTAGTTTGAATGTGAATAATGGTACCTTGTTTTTGTTAATATAAAAGTGAGTTGATTTTTATATTGAGGCTTGTATTTTAGTTAATGACAATGATTTAATTGAATTTCCTGTGATAGTTAGCCTTTATGCCATGGGTTGTGTTAGGGAGAATGACATACACATGAATGTGTATTCTTTGTTTTTAATGCCCTTTGGTAATGGTAAAGTCGTGATAGAGTAATCTGTAGCGACAAAGATTCGAAAGCATATTATATGTTTTGAAAATTTATTTAACCTGTGGATCTCTAAAATGGCGGCATTCGTCACGCTTGTTTAAAATTGAATTTACAACATAGCTTTCATATAGCTTTTTGTTTGATTAAAAAAATGGTTCTTCAACTACTTTTGGAACTGAATCTTGCTCCTCAAGCTCGAGCCTTTGTTGGGCAATAGGGGAAATCTTTATCCCTCCTAGAAACCGTTTTGGTAACAGTTTTTGAGTCCATTCAAATGAATATTTTTATGAGGGAGTCTACCTTTTATTTTTATTTTTTTGGGGGGGAAAGGGAGGAAGTGGGGAAAACCAGAACCAACATTATCTTCTGTTGCAGGAAGTAACCCGAAGTAAGGAGTTGGAGTTTGTTAGTTTTGCACAGGGAAAGACATTTAGAGCAGGACAAATGGAGGCTGAATTGGGGAGTACCTTCACATTTGAAGGAATGTGCTCAGGAAGAACAGTTGCCATTATTAGACAGTCGAGAACTCCACAAGAGGAACAAATTCAAGCAATTTGTGTATTCAAGAGCACGATAGGTATTTAAACCTAAGGAGCTAAGAGTTTATAAATGGAAATTGACTTTAGCCAGAGGCAGTCGTCCCCTGAGACTTGAACCAGTTGCATCCATAGAGATTTCTTGCCTCAAGTAATCGAACTTGGGCTATGTTTCTTTAAAATCATTGAATGATGTATGATAGCTAGTAAGATGAATATCTTCTTTGCAATAAGGATTTTAGGTAGAAAACTTCTATCTTTACTGTCGAGTGAACCTTGCAGTACAGTAAATGATTGAATTTAAGCTTGAACGAGCTACTGTTTCATTTCAAATCTTCCTTTCTATCATGAAAATTTTGGTAAGTCATAGTGGACATCCAATAGTTGAAAAGAATGGTAGAATCCCAACTGGTAATATTGAGGGTGTTACGTAAGAAGTAAATTACAATAGAACTATGAAGCAAGAAATTAAGTATTGCTTAATGCAGACCATGTCGGCTACTACATTCATCAAAGAATGTTTCGTATGCTTCCTCGAGCTATAGGGCTTTGGATTTTGCAAACTGAGTACTCTACCCCGAGGTTTTCTAGATAGTCATGAGTTCTTTAATCTTGCTCAACTCTAAACTATCCAAGTTGCTCCATCCCAACCGTTTACTCATAGGAAGAGTGAACATGAATTGCATTGTGTGGTGAAACCCTGGAACTTGTTACTCACGCTAAATCTTTTGGACTAAACTAGTAAAGAATGCAAATATAAAGTTGGAAGAATAGTTCATAAGGTTTATTCGAAGGCCTTATTCTTGTGAGTGTTCTTAACCTGTATTTGGTCTGATTTGTTAGCAAAATATCATAAGGGTAATTTGAGCCATCAACTATTATGAAACCATTCTATTTAGTTAAGGCAAGGAATGCCCAGATAGTATCAAGAATATGATTCTATTCTATAGGATAGTTTAAATTGGATTTGAGAACCATGGTTAGACCTAGGGTGGTGAATATGGTATGACTTACATATGATATGATTAGAAAGTGGAATAAGGTGATGTGGAGTCACATATTCCCTACAACTGAGCTTAACTATTAATGATAGTTATTATGATAACTAAGTTGCATCTTATGTATTTAAAAGATATGTTGACCCCTTGTTGAAGAAGGAGAAAATAGATAAGAGGAGAGTTGTATTATCTTGTAGGCAGTACTAAGTGCCTACCTGGTTTATTTGTGGAACTATTTGTCCAAGGTAATTATATACTTACGAGGATGGCTACTATGGTTAGTATGAAACTCGTATATTTCACCATAATTGGAAGCCATCTCTTTACGAATGGCCATACTTCACAAATGAGGTAAAAGATATTAAAACCTAACTTATGTTGGAAGATTGACTTAGATCAAGACTATTGACATGAAATGATAGTAATATTTTAGATATTATATTGGTGAAGGAATACCATGAATACTATGTTTATTCAAGTATGTAAAAAGGTGAACACAAACAATGCCAAGTAGTCTAGGAAAGACTAGAAGCATTTTGTTCTTATGATCTATTACACTTATGTTATTTCCTTTGGAAGGACAAGAATGTTGATATTTCCATGTATTGGGTTAGAGAAGCTAAACCCTAGGTAGTATTGGAACAAGGAGGGTATAGGAAATATATAACTCTTATGTCGGATAGGACACTGTACATATATCTATATTGATTGACAATGAAAGGTTGAGAAAACCATAGAATAGACAAGAAGTCTTTATAACAACTTAAGAGATTCTATGATAATGTCAAAACTCAAATTAATGCATCAAATATGTTGGGTATTGAATCTTGAGAGTAAATGGCAAGAAGTCATAGACCCTAGATATTGCAAGAATGCAATAAGGGGCTTTTAAAAGGTTTGAAATACCTAAATCTTTACATTGAATGAATATTCTAGATTAAGGATTAGTTCTAAGTCAGATTGGCTAGAATGCATTTTCTATACAGACTAGTTGTGCCTTAAGTACCAAGCAAAGTAAGAAAACTATAGAATGAGACAACTTCTAAGATGAGTCTGAGGTGTGTGTCTAGATGGCATGACCAATCAGAATGATCATACTTAGCTAGAAGGAATCTAGAGTTGTATGGTTGATTGAGTTTTGTAGGACACGTCACTAAGACTCAAATGGAGAAACTTGATAGTTTCTTATATCTATACCCTTCGTAAAGGGCAAGGCCAGTTCCTATTAGGAATCAAGTGGGGGACCGCTTGAGTCCGTGGTTGGAGGAAAAACACTCAGATGATGCTCTCCCTCTGTAGTAGAAGACTCACCGAGTCTTGTGAAAATCGACATCAACATTTCAAATGCAGTGAACTCCATGTTATGGTTTATGGCATTCCACCCATGAGGTAAAACTATTCTTTATGCTAAGTGTATCTTATGTGATATAAATGAATATTGTAAGGAATTATCTTGATTCTAGTTATGATTACATGTGAATTCAAGTTTGAATATATATGGAAAAATTATACTTTATTCTTGTGCTTATGCAAATGATTAAAAAAAAAATCTCTCACATTTACTATGTTTATTTACCTTCTAGTAAATTATTGAGTTTACTTGTGTATTAAGAGGATGGATGTTACATGATGAGTAGGAATTTCAAAAATGGTGGCGGGAATGGCGGAGTCTGCTAGGTGAACTACAGTCAAGGATTGGCCGTTTGGACGGTCGGCGGTGAAAATAGCTAACGAGGTTGCGGGTCCTGCAGGGTGGGAAGACGTCATGAGAAGGCCGTTCAGAATGGATGAGATGTTAGGGAATCCCACATAGGGCAGCCCACAAGGGTGGACCCGCATCCCCTGGAGGACATCAGCTTTAAAGCTTGAAAGCAGACTGCCAACAAAACCCTGCCAAGGCTAAAGACTTGGAAATTTGGGAAGTGGTGAAACTTGGTCAACTTGGGTTGATTCTTCTAAGACTCCTTGACCACTTAGGACTCAAAAAAGGGGGCACACAAAATGAGGCAATGAAAAAAGTGACCCGGCAAAGCAAAAAGAGAGGGTCCCTATTTTGAACGAGGCGTGTGTTCTATAGGCACAACAACTTACGTTGCTCCCCCTATGAGGAAGCCACCAAGCATTGATCTAGATAAGAGTGAGCATTTAATACCCTAGAATAATGCACACCCTGGTGCAAATTATTGAAAACTAGGAGGGGGCAGAACCCCTAACTTCTGCCAGAGATACTCAAAAGTATCTTTTCTCAACCATTTTGTGAAAATGTCTGCAATCTACTCTTTTGTAGGTACATATTCAAGTCTGACTTCTTTTTCCAAAACCTTCTCTGAAAAAGTGATATCTAATGGATATATGTTTCATTTTGGAGTGTTGTATCAAATTCTTAGAAATGTTTATTGCACTAGTATTATCACACATGATTGAGATCGATTCATCAAATGATATGCAAATATGCTTTAGCATTTGTTTTATCCACAGTACCTGAGTGCAGCAAGAGGATGTTGCAATGTATTCAACTTCAGTAGTAGATAAAGATACATAATCTTGTTTCTTACTTGACCAAGCAACCAACTGGGAGCCAAGGAAATAAGCTCCACCACTTGTGCTCCACTTGTTATCAACACATCTGGCCCAATCAACATCAGTGTAGGCTGTCAACGTGAAATCTAAGTCCTTTGGATACCATAATCCCATATCTTTTGTACCCTTCAAATATCTAAAGATTATTTTTACTACAACATGTGTTTTCTTTGGTTCTTGTTGAATCTAGCTGCTAAACAAACAACATACATAATGTCTGGTCTAGTGGCAGTCAAATATAATAATCCTCCAATCATTGATTTGTACATACTTGCATCAACTTTAGGTGAATCATCTTCTTTTGTCAACTTACATCCGGTAGCAATAGGTGTACAAACCAGTTTTAAATTCTCCAATCCAAACTTCTTCAATGATTCTTTGGTATACTTGGACTGAGAAATGAAAATTCCTTTGTTGTTCTGGTTTACTTGTAATCCAAGGAAGAAATTTAACTCACCTATCATAGACATTTCGAATTCCTTTTGCATTTCATCTACAAATTTTCGGACATATCATTTCCTCCAAAAAATTATGTCATCAACATAAACCACAACAATCAACATTTGATCTGAGTGAATTCTATAATATAAATTACTATCAACAGATCCCTTTTGAAATCCTTGTCCAATCAAGTACTTGTCTAATCTGCCATACTAGGCTCTAGGTGCCTACTTCAATCCATATAAGGCTTTCTTCAACTTGCAAATAGCATCTGGGTTACTTCCAGACTTAAATCCCTCTGGTTGCTCAATGTAGACTTCTTCCTTCAGTTCTCCATTCAAGAACATAGATTTTACATCCATTTGATAGACCTTGAAATCCTTAAAAGCTGCAAAAGCTAAGAATATATGGATCACTTCCATCTAGGCAACAGGGGCATATGTTTCTTCAAAATCAATACCTTCGATCTGAGTGTAACCTTTGCAAACCAATCTTGCCTTGTTTCTCATTACCTTTCCATTTTCATCTAGCTTTTTCTAAAATACCCACTTTGTTCCAAATACATTTTTGTCTCCCAGTCTGAGCACAAGTTCCCAAGTCTGATTTTTCTCTATCTGATCAAGTTATTCTTTCATCACCTTTACCCAATTTTAATCTTTGCATGCTTCTTCCAAAGTCTTTGGCTTAGTTTCTAAGAGTAGACATAGTAATACTTGCTCTTGAGTTGCTTTGCTTCTTGTGGTGATTCCCTTATTCTCATCTCCAATAATCTAATTTTCTAAGTGGTTTTTCTATGCATAGCTTGGGGTTTTAGTTGTAGTTTTCAGAGCCTCCTTTGTCTCTTCTTCTTCTTTCTTATCCTTTTCTCCTTTGTCATCTGAGTTGTCTAATTCATATTCACTATGCCTGTCAGGATTTCTTTGAACATCTTCATCTACTTTTACATTCGCACTGATGAGTCCAATTTATGACTCAATTTTGATAGAAGTTTATTGTCTATTTGTCATAGTTGTCATAGTTGTCATAGACTTTGATGATTGGATGTTGCTCTTTTTATGATATTTCCCCAAAACCATAGACATTGGGCATAAGCTTATTTATGCAATCTTTAATGACATTGACATGTTATATGAACTATTTGTGTTGATTTTACATGTAGATTAATGAATTCTACTTTAAGATAGTTACAGATATGTAATTTTTGTGCATTATAATATTGTCTTATAGATATAATTAGCTTCCTACATAATTAAAGAATATTTTTCCAGTTGGTCATTCGCCATAACAGTCAGGTGGTCATGCAAAGCTCAACGAAGAGAAGACTATCGACAGTGGGAGATTCCTCATTCAAATCGAAGTTGTAACCGCCTTATAAATGGTCTTAATTGTCTGTTGAGAGAATATAGGCGTTACTGTTGTCCTAAATTTGTGTTGAGGCAAACATGTTTGACAAGATTTCGCACATGTGTAACCGCCTCTCCACTTTTCGTGCTTTCCCTAAAGTGGTGTCCTCCTAATCTATTGGAGTTGACCGCTTTGCTAGGTGATTAGTTAGTATCTTTTCTCCCTATAAATAAGACTCGAATGCTCCTTCAAAAGAGGTTACTTAATCTGATGATGTACTTGCATTCTTAGATTTTCAGTAATACAGTCATGATGCTCTTTTGTACTTATGTTTTCCAATGAATAAAATGAGTTTATAAGTTTGTGCACCTAAGTTTACATTTGTCTTAAGGGATACTCATCCAAGGGGGCCCACTTGGTGAGCATTCCATCCTTTATCTTAGTTGTTACTTTATGTTCAGTAATTAGTTAAAAATTTGGCAATCACTATTCCTACAGCCACTAGAATTTCATTATGTGACTGTTCCTACAGACAAAGTAGTTTCTTGTTTGTTCGCTCATATTTTCATTTTTGTCATGTATTTCGGCTTAATATAGTTGTTGGTTGACGCTCAGCACTTATGTTATTTCTTTCCAAGCAATTTACCTTCAGCATTATGTTTTTATTCGTTGTAGAATGAATATGGCTACTTTGGATCCTTAGTGCACATACTGTGTTGACCCATTTCAAGTTCATGTCCCTAGGTTGACAAGATAAATGCACCATCATGATGATTGAAATAGCTATTCAGATTAGATGTACAATCTTTGAATCACAACTATAAGGGCTTAGTTGTTAGATCATTGTAGGAGGCCAACATTTTTGGCGTCATTGTCAAGGATGGTGTCAAACTAGGGAGTTCTTTGGAGTCATTGATAGTTTTCTTGTTGTAGTATTTCTGAAAAAAAATTCTTAGTATATCCCCTCATGTAGGAAAGTAATGATCCACCATTCTTTTTCCAATTCTTTGTGTGAGTTGAATGATAGTGAGTTGATATCGTATGCATAGAGGAAGGAGGAGAGATGCTCATGGGAGATTCCCTCCTAATAACCCTAATCCATTCCAACTAGATGAGCATTTGAATCTGCCAAGAGAGGAAGAAGAAGAAGATCCAAACCCCTTTGCTAATGCATTTCTTGATCTAACTAGTTCTAAAATTTCCTCTGAAGACCAAAATCAACTTGAGAATCCCTTTGCTTTGGAACTACATCAAGTAGGCATGGGTGATGCAAATAGAAATAGACCTAACCAACCAAGTTTTCCTTTCCCCATTTCCCATCAAAATGAAGTTGACAACCTCAAAAATATCCCTACTTCAGTCCTTCCTAAGTTTTATGGACTTGTCACATAAGATCCTAATACTTTCTTGTTCGAGTTTGACATAATCTACAAGAGTTATGACTATACCACCGATGCCCGCAGAGCAAGCTATTTCCCACCACCTTGAAAGAAGTTGCATTAAGATGGTTTATGAGTATAGGCAGAAATATTGTGGAGACTTGGGATGGCATGAAGACAAAGTTCCTTGAGAAGTACAAGGAATATTGTAGGGGCAATGACATGAGGGGAGATGACATTTCAGGATCACGTAAAGGAAGATGAGAGCCTAGAGGATTACATTGCAAGGTTTTTGTTTTGTCTATAGAAATCTCCACACCATACACTCAATGAAGAATCACAAAATTTTCTTTTCTTAAGAGGAATTAATGGCAGCTGCACTAATGCCTTAGACTTGATGGGAGGAGGAGATATTACCTAAGTTCCTGGGGAGGATATCAAGAAGATATGTTAGAACTATTCTAGGGTAGCTTCAAAGAAAGGGAGAGCTTACCAATCCTCTATAGGTAAGTCATCTACTAGTGGAGTTTCAAGAATGGAGATTACTCACTTGCTAGCAGACTTCAAGCAAGACATTATAAATAATCTAACTACTCAGTTGGATACACTTCAAGCCAAAAAGAAACAAGAGGAGGCAAAGGAAACATTGGTAGAGTATTTCCCCCATTGCAAACAAAAGAAGAAGGACTGCAAATGCAGGATGATAGCTAATATTGAAAGCAAGCAGATTCCACCTAAGTGCAAGCACATCAAGTTGTATCTCTTAATTGTCTTTTAGTACATTCATTTAATTGTTGTAAATTGATATAGAATTTCTCCATAGCATGTCATTATTCCTTTCCCTATCAAATTGTCATAACTCTCATGCATGTGAGGACACATGCTCAAATTTAGGTTTGGGGGGGGAAGTGTGAATGCTATGTCCACGTGTCTGTCCATGTTGGCTCACGTCAACAAAGTTTAAGTTGAGTCGATTTGAATTCTGAGTGAGATGACGACTCGCATGTGTGAAGTGATATCAACCACCACCATTTTTCTCAATTATAGCCCCCATTAATTACTCCTTTATTTCCTTTATTACTCCCATCATAATCTTAAGCCAAAAAAAGGTAAATTTCAAACATCGGTGTTTGAAATTTAGCAGCATTGCAAAAAAGAGAAATTGGGCTTTTAGATGGAGATTGCAGGAAGAGAAACTTTGTAGAGCGATTGTTTAATTATAGGCAGTTGAACAATGGGAGGTGGGTTAATCAGGAATGAACCCACGGTTCATGACGTATTACTACAAGATGCACTTTCACAGGCTGAATTTAGAAACTGTGGCTGGTTAGACTATTTCTTGAAGCTTAATGGTTTTTATGAAAATGTTTCATTGGAATTCTCCCAGACATTGTTTGAAGGAAAAGCCACGATGAAAGGGCTAGAAGTATTGGCTACTAAAGAAAGAATTGCAGAAGTTACAAGGTTGTCTGCCGACAGTGAAAATTACCCTACTTCCAGAGATGTCGGATCAGCTAGGGTTGAATTTATAGAACTTGGTGACCCTCCATTGAGTGTGGATAAACAAGGTGCAAAAATAACCTCTATGCACAAGCCATGGAAGCAAGTAGTTTTTCATGTTGTAAAGTACATTACCTGCCAAGGTCTCCAATCAAATCTACACTCTGTGCACTTCAAACTTCTGAATCATATGAGGCACGAGAGAAGAATGAATGTGCCAAATGTGTTATACCACCTTCTCTCAATCATGGCGGCCAAGACCCAAAAAGGTAGGGATAATTCTGTTTCCCACCATTCTGATCAAATTGTTAGTTGAAAAGTCTCTGCATGATGTGTCTGACATGACTTGGGAAGAATTCTTAAAAATTGATCAAATTAGACGAGAACATTTGTGACCTAGGGTTTTGCCTCAACCTCATAGGGCTAGCAGAAGATTGAGCACGGTTGAAGCTACTCCTGGTGCTTCAACTTATGGTGTGGACCCTAGTGAAAACCCTCTTGTAGCTGAACAAACCATAGAGATTAGCTCTTCTGAAGCAGAGCATTTAGACAAAGAAAGTTCCTCTTCAGATTTTGATGATGATGAACATCTTGGAATCTTAGTAGGGAACTAGGGCACAAAAGAAAGAAGCTGAGAAATAAAAGAAGGAAAAATAAAAATAAAACTATGGGAAAGAAAGTGCGAGAAGCTCTAAGAAATGGAAGGCTGACACTGTTCTTCCTGCAATCGAAGAAAAACATGAGAGCCCTCCTAGAAAATCAAGGCCAACTAGGCTAGCCTTTGGTGTATCTCTGGAAGGAAGCCCTAGGAATAGAGAAACATCACAAGAAGATATAGAGGCCCCAATGGGGAATGTAAATGTCGAGGAAAAAGACATATTTGAGGAGGCAGCAAATATAACACTGGAAGATCTTGCTAATATCATTGAACAAGTTGAAAGTCAAGAGTTTGAGGAAAATTAGGAGCTCTTGTAGCAAAAGCAGAAGCAAGAGTTCTTGCAGCAAGAGGAAGAGCCAAAACAAGAGACCCTACAGACAAAACTGGGAGAATAGTCAACACCCCTGCAGCCGGAATTGGTTGAATATTCAGAATTCCTGCAGCCAGTGCTACAGGAAGAGCAAGCATCTGTGTCAGGGAAAATTTTGGTAGGAATACACAGACCCTCTGATTTCTCAATGCACATGGTAGCTATGAATTTATGGAAAGAGATGCAAAGAAGGGAAGAAGAATGGAAGGAGGAGAAACATAGGCTCAAGAAAGAAATTCAAAAGAGAG
>VDFB02083173.1:0-28249 GCA_007258455.2 Sequoia sempervirens
CTAGGGAGGAATTTTTTTTTTCTTGAGGGTTGTATGGCCCCAAGGCACGCATTCCGAGGTTCATAGTACGAAAAAAATTCAAAAAAAATCAAATTTTGCAATTTTTTTTGTGCGACCTATTTATAAGGATCCTGCCACCAGTTTAGGTGGTGCCCACCAATTCTCCTCTAGGCGCCCACCACTCCATCACCCGCCACTCCATTTTTACTAGTCCCCACGAGCCCCTAAGTGTTTGGATGTGGTCACGTTATGGGTCCGAGAGCCAGGCTCCGCACCCTGAGGGACACAAGCCCCTGCTGAGGTCCTATTGTGGACTAGGGGCTCCGCTCCTACCCTTACCACAGGATTATCTTTTCTCTCTGCCCTGCTGAAGGTCATATGGAAACCAGGAGCTAAAACCAGGGGTGCTTTATTTTTGCCCCTATTTAGTGTTGGAAATATCCTTTTATAGGCCTTTTTTTTCTTTTTAGCATAAATTGGGAAAACAAAGTCATTTTTTTGCAAATGAGATATTGTCAAAAAGTTGGTTGGATAAACTTCACAATGGTGGAGGTTTGATTTTTTGGTTTTTCTTTTTTGATGCCTTTTTCAGCCTTGGAAGTTGCATGTTGTTTTCACTTTAGGAGACATCTTTTGACTCACTTATCTATTTTTTTCCATTCTCACGGTGTTGGAAAGTTGGTTCAATCCTCTACATAGATTTGAGGTCTATTTTTTTTTTTTTATGCATCTTTGCATTCTATCCTTTTACAATCATTAGGTTATTGCAATAAATGAACTGAGATAAAGTTCCATCAGGGGGGTTTCTTGCATAATAATCTGATTAGAGTGTGCATGCACTTTGATCTTCATCTTGATTTGTTGACAACTCGTATGGGTTATATCTGGTTTCTTAGTTTCTTTTGACCACATCTTGCTCTTGCTTGACACATGTAAGATTCACATTGTTTCACACTTCAAATTGAGAGTTTATGGTTATTGATCCACATTGGATTAGATCCATCTTAGTTTGAGGGCCATTTTTTTATGGTTAATGTTCCATAGTCTTTATGGTACTTGTTCCCATGGAAGAGTTTTAGTTTCAATTTGGCATCAACATCAAGATACACGGTTTCCAAATTTTTTCATCATTTCATCTACTATTGCTTCACATATTCCAGGGTTGTTCCAGTTTGCGAGTTTTCCAGTGTTCAATTGCATTGGGTCTGCTGTCGCATTATTATGATTCTACTTTGGTTTCTTGTAGAAAAAATTACCTTTCCTTACTTGTCGGATTGCGATTCCAGTGTTACTCCACAATGTTCTTCCAATGCTTCTTTGTAGCAGTCATCTCATTGTAGGGGGGTTTTTTTCCATTGGGTTTTCCTTCTCTACCTCATTATTGCATTTGTACATGGGTTTTTTATCAGGCGTTGTTTTCAGGAACCATTCATGCTTTCTTGCATTCATCTTAGTTTTAGGTGCATGCTTTTTTAGTTTCCCTAAGTTGCACTTATGGGGGGTGTTAGTGTAATTAATATTTAATTACACTTGCATAACTTTACTTAGGTAATATTACAATTCCTAGGTTAATTATTCTCATCCTTATCTTGTTGAGCTATCTGGTTGCTCAAGATAAGATTAGGGTTATGCATACTTTCTTTTATAAACCAAATCATTCTCTTGTAATTATCAATTCCTGAATAATAATATTTTGCACATCTTTTTTCAACACTCTTGCTTTTTCTATTTTTCTCTTCTCTGAAAGGTTTTTTGGTTTGCATGTCTGATCTTGGTTTCTAACATATTTAACATTTTTCCTCCTAGAAACAACTCTTAATTACACACCTTACAAGGAAGGTTTTAGGCTATCTGATGTTTCGTAGCATCCTTAGCAGATCAAACGTTACCATTCACACATCTCCTTAAAAGGATGTTCAATTTAACTAGAACAAGGATTGTAAACATGCTTTTGAGAGTTTGGAAGATTATCTTGTCACTCCACCCGTCTTACAACCTACTATGTACAACAAACCATTCATCCTATATACAATAGTATCAACCCATGCTCTTGCAGAATTGTTGGCTCAACAAGATAAAAATGGTAAAGAGGACCTTGTTTATTACATTAGCCAAACTTAGATTTATTATGAGAAATGATACACAATAATAGAAAAACAATGTTTGGCTCTTGTATTCACTACAAGTAAACTATGACATTACTTATTGAATGTTGAAATACATGTTATAAAAAAAATTGATCCTTTAAAACATCTTTTTTCTAAAATCAATTTATCAGGATGCTTAGCTAAATGGGTTATGTTGTTGATTGAGTTTGACCTTAAGTTTGTATGGACAACCCTTGATCGACCAGTTAGTTGATGCTCCTTCTCTCCTAGCATTACCTAATGTAGAAGCATTTCCTGATGAGAGTGTATTGACTATTCAAGAATATAAAAATGTATGGGAATTGTATTTTGATGGATCTAAGTGTAGAACATGCTTTGACACGAGAGTTCTAATAGCTTCACTTGGAGGAAAACCTATTCCCTTATCATATTGATTAAATTTCCTATGCACGAAAAATACCATAGAATATGAAGAGAAGTTGCTAGATAATGTGCCACTTTAACTTTAGGAGTCTGAGACATTAAAATATTTGGTGATTCACAATTAATCATTAAATGAATAAACCAAACATATCAAGTGAAGCATGAAAAACTATCAAAATACAAGGATCTCACAATGAATTTGTTGGAGAAGTTTGATTCATTTACCATTGACAATATCCCACAGAAAGATAATAGACATGTAGATGCAATGGCGAGCACAACTTCTCTGATATCCCCTCAAGATCTTTCAAAATATTTCACATTTTTCATCCACACAATTATGAAACCATCAATTGAGCATAAAATAGATGAGATATTAGTAGTTGCCATAGAAAGCTCTAATGAATGGTATGCATTGATATTCTATTATCTAAAAACTGGTACCTTTCCTAAGCCGATAACTAAGAATACTAGAGCCCACCTTTAGAAGTGCATCTAAGTATATACTTATTATAGATGTATTATATTGGAGGTCCTTTGATGATCTCTTTCTTAGAAGCCTTAAACAATATGGAATCCCTATAACACTTGAGGAAGCCCACTCGGGTGCTTGTGGAGGACATTTTAGTGGAAGATCATTAGTGAAAAAGTTAATTCATATAGGATACTAGTGGAGGGACATGGAACGACACTGTTTTGCATATGTTAAGAAATGTCACAAGTTTCAAGAACATAATAGATTGATTCACGCTCCTACTTCTAAGCTTCGCACACAAGTTCCTATTTGGACTTCTTTAGTGTGGGGCCTGGACATCATTGGAAAAATTTCACCTCCCTCCTCCATTAGACATACATTTATAATTACTATAATAGATTATTTCACGAAGTGGCTGGAAGGAATTCCCATTCATTTGACAATTGTCGATGTAATGCCATTTCATATTGGAACACATTATTGCTCATTTTGGACAATGGGACACAAATTAAGAATAAGGATGTGAAGAATTTCTCAAAAATGTTTAACATACAACATCATTTTTTGACACCTTACTACCCACAATGTAATGGTCAAGTTGAATCAACTAATAGAACCCTTGAGAAAATCCTAAGGAAAACAGTAAGCAAACACAATAATGATTGGCATATGTAGCTAACATATGTATTATGGGCCTATTATATGAACATTAGAGCATCAGTTGGACATACCCCTTATAACCTTGTCTACATAACTAAGGCAATAATGCCCTTGGAGTTAGAGTTCCCTTCATTAAGAATCGTTCTTCAATGAGTTATTGATTACAATACTTATACAAAATAATGGTTGCATTAGCTTGAAATGCTCAATGAATAGTGCATCAATGCTCTTGAGCACCTTTAGGCTTATTCTAAAAGAATGCAATGTAGTTACAATGATAATGTCATAAATCATTCCATTAATAAAGGAAATTTGGTGTTATGTGAGAATCAGTGTAATGTCAATGCTGACTCAAAGGAAATAGGAAAGTTCAGCCCTAATTGGTTAGGCCCTTATATAATTAATGAAAATTATGGATCTGGAGCATATATGTTAACAAAAATAGATGGCATGCCTCTCAAAGAACCTATAAATTCCATGCATTTGTGTTGGTACTATGCCTAATCTTTCTGAATAGTGTGAATTATAAAGCAATGGTGTTAGAGTTAGTAGATGACATTCTATGTGCTCTCACATTGCTTTGTTCTTGACAAACAATTATTTGTGTGTCTTGAATATTAAAGTAATTATTTAACTTAATTTTAGATAGTTACTTTAGGTTTCATATTATTCAACATAATATTATATGTTGTGTTAGATTATATCCTTCTATGCATTCAATGTTCTTTAATTAGATCATAGGTACATTTAATTTAACATAGCATACTTAATCACAATGTTGCATCTAAAGGAAACTAAAACAAGTTTTAATTAGATCGCATAAAACATGTTAAATCATGGAGATATTTATTAAATAGTGGTACAAAGATTATTTAATCAATCACATTGTCATTTAACATTAAACACATAAGCATAAATAACAAAACATCAAATGATCATATATATATATATATATATATATATATAAGTTTTGAGTACATGTCATCAATATATACAATGCTAATGAGGTTTGTGACTACTTTATCCCTTAGGATCTAGTGCTCGCATGTGTTTGGAGGTAATCCATTGAGAGATGGTGGTATGCGATCGTGATCACAAGCCGCCGAGTATATCTAGAACATATTGTAAACCCTATACTCGTCCAAGGGCCTCTCGATGATCCTCCACTAGGAAATCTCTCTCCACCTGTAGTTTGGCTACCTCTAACTGAATTCTCTCAACCATTATTGGGGGTTGAGATGATTGAACATCTTGGGTAGCCTCGACTTAGTGGGCATGCCTTCTAAAACTCTCATATGTTTCCCACATTCTAATATATGGCTCAAACAGCTTTGGATCCCGCTCCACAATAGGTGGGGGCACATGTCTATATTAGCAGCCTCCTCGTAGACTAATGGGGGTACTATCTCAAAAAAAACATGACAATAGAGATCATGCAGGTCTCTCACAACTCCTACAAGATAGAAATCATAAATATAATTAGTACACATCATGATAAATATATAGAAATAAAATTAAAATATAAAGCATGAAGATAAGCATGAAGCATAGTAGTAAATAAAATATCATCACCTAGCTCTTCGACTGGTTATGTAAAGACAACCTTGTCATGTGTAGGAGGTATGGAGGATGTGCAAGCCTCTCCATGACTATAGGTGTAGTGAATGTTGCAGCTATTGACTATGATCTAGTCACATGAGTAGGAGCTAGCTCTCCCAACTCATGGCCCATTGGATCCCCATCTATTGTATCATCCCCCTTGCTCATCAGCTACTCCTCCTCCTCATCCGCCTCCTCCTAGCCATCATAATCAGGATATGTAGCCTTGTCATACTCCTCATATATCACATCTATGAATATTTCTATAGCCCTGACCTATGCCTCCTTACCTCTATCCTCCTCTTCTATCTGATTAGGGAGTGGCCTTGCATCACCTATTGGATCATCCATTAGGAATATAGGAGCTAGTCATGCTACTACCCACCACTCCTCATAGGCATCTATGGTACCAATGTCATCAACATCAGAGACCAAAGGCATATCATGATCGTCGTAATTGAAGTCACAATAGATGACATCATTAGCAGTGAATTATCTAGTGTCATCAAGCCTCCAGAAACTCTGTACTGATCTCTTGAAGAAGGGTCGTGCCATGGGTGGTACTTGAACCTATCCAAAAAATTGCATGACACGATCGTAGTAGAAGGGTCATACTATGTAATCATGTCTTCCTATCAAATAATCTATCCATCTGTAATCTCCTTAGCTAATGAATCTCATCTGACCATTATGGTATAAGCTAGTAAGGTCTCCATATGATCTCCTCCTCATCCAGTCGATCAAATCTGACTATCCAAAAATGAAAATCTCAATTCTACCATAGCCCCCTCAATGGATAATTGAATGCGTGAGGGTAGCCTAGGGTTGATGTACACGGAAATCTTGTTGGTCTAGTGCATATGATATGCTCTAGGCACCACATCTTCAATAGAGTACAATGTACCATACTATCAACCTCATGGAATGAAAACCACCCTAGATCATAATATAAGTGTGCAAGGATGTTGTGCTCCTAGGCATATATGATCTTCTTCTTTGCCATCCACTAAATCATATGTACTAGTCCTCACTCTAAATGTGCTCCCTGAATATCAAGGATGATTACTAGTGCCGTAGTAAACATCATAATCCATACAAGTGGAGCTTGTGAATATAGTAGCCATGCTAGATCAATCAATGGCCACACGATGTCACCATGAATATGACCTCAAAGATAGTATTGCATATCATATTTCATCTCACAAACTAATCAATCCCTTAGAAAATTTACCCTCTTTCCCCCAATATGAACTCAGAGTATGCGATGGATGTCCTCTAAAGTGATCATCATCTCACCTATTGGGAGATGAAAGGTGCATGTATCTGTATCCCACTGCTCTGCCAAATCCATCAACATAGCATCATGGTACCTTATGCGGGGCATGAGGTACACCCAGTATAATCTAGTCATCTATAAAGTATGTGTCTACTCCTCTAATAGAGTCGAGGCCAAGTCTTAGAGGTGACATATCTGTCTGCTGCTAAGATGCTAGCGCAATCGAGGTGGAATCTAACAAAAAAAGCAAAAAATATGTCCTATAAAAATTCTAAAATCTTAAATCTACACATCAACAATCACAAAAGTGTACTAAAGTTTTTCTAGTGGAATTTTCTAAGGGTCCTAGAAACATTTGCTCCCTTTTGGGACACTTCACGAAAAATGAGACACTTTGCAAAAATGTGGGACACTTCATGACCAAAAGGGACACTTTGTGAAAAAAAGGGACACTTTGTGAATAAAAAGGGGCACTTTGCAAAAAAAAGGAATGGTTTGTGAACTTTTCTTCCAGGTTCCTAAATCTATCTAGAAATATGTAAAAACATAAAATAAATGTGTAAGGACAAAGCTAAGGTAAGAAAATCAACTCACTTGATGTTATAGCTCACCTCAGGCTACCTCCTCCCATAGGACATCCAGTCTCGGAGGCTCATACTCTTGTCAACTTGACATCTTTAGTCACTCTCCACCAAAGTCAATCTACAATAAGGTAAATGACAAAATAGTTAGAAATTGCTTCACTTTTTACTCTTATATATGCTAAAATTTAGGGTTTTTACTATATTAGGGTTAAAAAGTGCTTTTCATTCAAATCAACATAATTGAAGCTAGAGAGCTCTATTTTGTATGTCGTTTGTTGCATTAGAATCATGAATCCACTCTTGTTCTCATAAAATGTCTATCATTATGTGGTATGGTACTTGGAAATACCCTATGATATGACTTATCTTATTCAATGTGGCTAGACTGATACCTTAATTCCACCTCCATAAAGAAAGTGAAATCAAGGGGGGCATACATCTACCCTCGACTTTGATTTCTAGAAGAAGCTAGATAAGAGGATTTTTGGAAAGTTAACAAATTTGTGTTGCAGGACGCTATTCCTAACATTGTGGTTTTGCAAATAGCTATAGTGGGGGATTCATTCTCCCATGTTGTGAACGAACCTATATGAGAATTATTTTATGAAACAAAGTTTATTGTTTGGATTCCTTTAGCTTGCATATGCAAGTAGAGTCATATGGTGCTAAAGTGGGGGCTAGATTTAATGACAAAAATTATACTCCCTCCTTGGAGATAGGGAAATTTATCATTTAATCTAGACCTATTTTAGTACCCTTGCATTGATTACCCTTTAATTCATCATTAATAGGCTCCAAAGACTCTTTATTTCAAATCTCGAAGCTTATTTTATCTAAAAACTTGAAAAAATCATAAAAAAATACTTAAAGTGTTAACAAGCCACCCTAAAAATCTAGGGTGGGAATCATATGTCGCCTTGGGCATATGATTCCCCCTAGGTTGGACCCCTACAACAAGACTAGCATATGAATCCCATTTGGGGATTTTTTAGGGTTTGAGTGGGAAAATTAGCTTTTTAATTCAAATTTTTGGTTGATGCTAGCTTTTAAGATCTGAATAATGGTAAATTATGTGTAAATGCTTATATAAGCAAGCTCCTAAGTCATTATTTCATCTAAGAAAGTATTTTCAAGAGAAATTTCAAGATCCAAGCATTCAAAAGTCTTCAAGCATTCTTTCACAAGAGCATTCAAGATTCGAAAGCAAGCACAGTTGAAGTCTTGGAGCAACATTGAAGTGTTTTTGCAAGTCTTCAAGCTCACTTGCACTGAAGATCTAGCATTTTGAATGTTTGATCATGGTTGTCTGTGGTGAATCATGATGGATTCTAGGTTGGGGAGATGTAACTAGCCATCAAGGAAAGCCTAATGACTTGTTTCCTAAGTGATTCCATCTTCCATTATCACTCTACATTCAGCCTAAGGAAGGTACAATCATTATTAGGGATCATTTGGGTGATTAGAGATCTCTCAAAGTGAGTCTTTCATCTTCATATTTCATTCACACACCTCATTCTTGCACATTAGGATAGGGTTGCACTACATTTTAGATTTCCTAATCTTAGACACACTTAAGGTTAGGATTTACATTCATATTTACATGCATATTTAATTGTTTCTATCAAGGTTTAATTTCAAAACTAGGGGTTTGTCCAAGGAAAACCACCCATAAGAAAATCAAGTCTATATTTTATTTTGCAAGTATTTTTACAAACCTTCAAACACAAAAATCAGTTTGGCAGGGAAGGACAAAGATTGGAGCACAGATCTAAACATTGAATTCCTAGAAAAGAAGAATAGGGCTGATACACTGGAAGTGGCATTGTATAAGTCCTACTATAGGCAGTTTTCAAGATTTTTGCAGTTCTAGATACCCTTTTTCTAGAAACCTATTCCTACATAGAAAACCAGATCTGGGACTAATATACCTAGACTAGCATATGACTCCTAGTGTACCAAAATTTTAGAATTTCTAGTAATTCAGAACTCATTCCAGTCATCTTCATATTTCCAAGTGCACACATTTCATCTTGCAAATTTTTGTTCTATTTCACATGCATTTTTATGTCATTTAGTGAAAGATTGCATTACCCTAGGTTTAACTATTAGTTTTTGCACTTCATTTATCTTTCCAAGCCCCAACTTGGTGGTGAACCCCTCATTAGTTTACAATCAGCCCCTAGGACAACCCTATTGCAAGATCTCTTTCTCCTTTACATTGAGGTCTTTAGGGTTTCCCTTCAATGAGATAATTGGAAAGTGGGTTTTCTCTATGTACTAAACCATAAAAAAACATATATCCCATTTTCCATTGTTTCAATTTTTATTAAGTTGAGGAAATAAGTAGACTGGATTAATTTTCTGTAGATATGTGTGTAAATAATATTCTCTTGTTTGAATAAGAACAACATTTAAGTATAATAGAGAACCTCAAGGTAGATGTTGCTAGAGGGTAGATAGTTTTTGTGGAATAACTATGTTGTTTAAAGTTACCTTCTAAGATGGGTGTCAGAATGGAGTTCAAAGAGTATAGGTTTTTACTTTATCCAAAATCTATTGCTTGTTGTTTCAACTTAATTTTTATGCTTGTCCAAGCAATTAGCCCATTATGTATGTATGGACTTTGTGATAACACTCGCTGCCATTCCTAGTACATAGATCTTGTATTTTTATAAATCATAGATAGAGATGCATGTTGGTGTTTGGGCACACACTAGATTCCACCTTGCAAATTGTTCTCTTGCTAAAATTTCCATGTAGGGCTAGGTATTCTTCAAGTTGGAAGAATTCTAAGGAATCGTAAGCTTCATGGTTGGGCAATAAAGTGCTTCAACTATGTTCTCATCCACTTGTAGAGGTGAGCATTGAGAGGAAACCTTGGATGTTTTCAAGACTATCATCTTCTATGATGTAACCTTGATATAAAATTTGTATATTGTATTGACTTTGTGGCCCAATGAGCCAAGTCAACTTGGCTATTGTAATTGACATTGAAATTGAATATAAATATATTTTATTGATTTTAATTAGACATGTGTTGCTATGATTGAATATAGCTGCTTAGTTATGTCTTTTTAAAATTGAATATTCATAATGCCATTTGCAATAGTAATTTAATTAAGTAATAATTAGAATGGGTTATTACATTTGGTATTAGAGATTAAGGTTCAACTCTAGGCCTTTTGAGTCCACAATAGCCATTACTAGGGGATAGTTGACCCTTGACCCAATGAGTTGTCTTCAAAATTGACCGAACCTAGATTGAATATTGTAGGTATGGGAAGGTCTAAGTCAGGAAGAAGGAAAGGGAAGACCGTTAGGACCTTGAACAAGAAATTTGTATTGGAAGGAAACACCAAGACTAAGGTTCAACCTAAGATTCCCAATGATGAGACTCTAGCTCAAGCCCTCACTGGACTTAAGCTGGAGAGAGAAAAGAAGATTGAGGAATCAAAGCAAAAAATCTAAGATTAAGAAGCTTTCTACAATCAGAGATTGGCTTGTTGGGTTTGGACCAAACACACCCTTATTATCTAAGAAGAAAAAGGAGATCCTATGTACTCAACCCTCCTCTTTTGAGAAAATTGATGTAAATTCTAACAAGGACCCAAAGGAGTGTCCTCTCTTTGAGAATGAGAAAAATGACTAAATTAACAAGAAGCTTTTGTAAATAAGGGTCTATTGACCCACACCTAATATAAATGAAGAAAGGTGATATTTTTGGTGTGTTCAAACAAAGAACTCCAAAATATGTTTACTATGCATGAATGTGTATATATTCAATGAATAAGTAATATATCCATGTGTATGTAATGTTATGTAAAATAAGAACGTTTACTCATAGAAACCAATGTTAAGTTAAGATGGACATGAAATGTGATGCAGGTTGGGTATGAGTCGATATGGTGACCACCAAGCAAGAGACGAGTGGTATTGGGACAAAAAATGGACCAAAACAAAGGTTGGAATAGATTCTAGAGCTAATAAATAGGCAAGAGGCTCAAATGGACCATATAGAACATGAATTATTGAGTGGCACGTTAGGAATGGGTTCATAGGATTACAAAAGTCAATCGGGGGAATGATGATCCGGGAGAAGGTCCTCAGGGTTGAATTGAGGAAGATATTGGAAAAGATCTCAAAAGAGTAGCTCTGCCTAAGTTTGATGGTAAAGCCATCAGAGTAGGAGTTGAGGCATGAATCATTGAGATGGAGAAATAATTTGAACTATGTAACCTATTCGACCAAACTAAAGTGACATGGGCTATGTATTAGCTCTCAAGAGAAGCAGCTACTTGGTGGGACAATCAAAAGACTGAAAGGAATCTTTAGCCTACTGAGATTACTTGGGAACTCTTCCTCCAATATTTTAGGAAGAGATGGTTACTATAGCTCATTTTTGACAAGAAGGTGATAAAATTCCAAAACCTAACTCAGGGGAGCATGACAATGACCCAATATTAGGAAAAGTTCACCAATCTACTAAAGTATGTGGCCAATATTAGGGAGACAAATGTTTCCATATCTAGAAGTTCATATTGGATTTTTTTTTGATTTTGGGGTTTGAACGAACCAAAAAAACATTTGGTGGAACCAAGGTTCAACCAAACCAAATTAATGCATGCCCGAATAAAAAAATTTGAAAAAATCCTTTTGGGAAAGGGGTTTAGTCGAACCTAGGTTTGACTTAACCCCTATGGGTTCAACCGAAGCCCCCTTTTCCCTCATTCTCCCCCTCAGACACTTTGAAAACCTAAATTTTTATGCTTTGAAGCTTGGGTTGAGGATGAAAATGGAGGATTCTTCACAAACCCAATTGGAATGAGGTAGTCCTTAGAACGAACTATCCAACGAATATAATTTTAATATGTTTTGGTTTTATTATGTATTTGTCTTTTTAGTTTTATTAAACATAGGTTTTTCATCGAAAATGAAGGTCTGTGTTCTTCACATGTTTAAAAAAAGAAGATTATCAATTTTTTTTTTAAATATGAGTGCACCAGATATTGAAGTCCTTGATCCATCAATTTTTTTTTTTTGAATTTTGACATATACAAGAATTAATAAGTTTATATGGAATCATACTAATAATACACGAATTGTAATTGGTTTGACTTCAAAACTTGATTAAGAAAAAAATATTCAATAAAAAACTATCTAACAAGTGGAGGCGCTGAATATCGAGTTAGAAATCTAAATTAGAAAGATTAGAATTTTTATCCTTCCTTGGAAAAAAAAAGTTATGCATTAAATGGTGTGCATCACTTTTTAAAAATATTATTTTTGAAAAAAGACCAATTTTCGTGGAGATGGAAAAAGTGCAATATGATTTAATTTGAAAATATTTTAGAATCTACAGACAAAAAGTGACAAGACTCTAGTTTTCATCATCTTCAAATTCCTCACGGTTTAGCCGCTATAGGTGCCCGAATGTGAAGATTTAGTTAAAAAAATAATTTGTGTCCAATTTTTCCAAAAATTGTAAACTACTATTGTGGGATCACCCTATTGGTACTTAGACCTCACATTGGAGAAAAAGTAGACATGCATGATCCTATCACCATGAATGAGGTTTTCCTAAAGGCCACCAAATAGGAGCAGAAATTGTAGGAGTTATCCAACCTCCATAACAATTCAAATCCTAAGTCACAATTTGGGAACAAGAAGTTTCATAAAGGAGATAAGAATCATTAGATCCATAATCTCAAGAGGTGACATGAGTCACAGGAGAAAGGTGAAGGTGGTAATGGTGGAAAGACCAAGAAGGAAAATAATAACAATGGAAATAATGACCAAAATCAGAAGGGCTTCAAAGAGGACAAGCTAGGAGGTCGCAAAGGGCCTCATAACATGTGTTATACTTGTGGAGGTGATCATTATGTCTTAATTTTTTTGTAGTGGTCAAAGTCATGAAGGAAGGAAACTGGAAATCTTAGCATCACCAGATCCACATTGTAGTGTATAACAAGCAAGCAAAGTAGCAGGCCTTGCCAATACAACTGATGGGTAAGCTCTATGGTTGAACAGTCTCTATTTTAATTGATATCGGAGCTACTGAATGTTTCATAGATCCTAGAGTAATATACAAGATACCTATTAGACCTGGATACATGGAAAACTCATGGACAGTCTAGTATGGAAACTGAGTAAAGCAGAGGGTAGATACTAGTCTCTTTTGTAGTGAGTTAGAGCTTCCAACCTTCCAAAACAAGGTCAACTTGTATGTGGCACCCTTAGGCTCATACGATGTAGTTTTGGGAATAAATTGGTTAACCAAGCATAAGTTAGTAGTGAATTATGAGGATAAGGTAGTTAGTTGTTTGGATGATTATGGGAACCTAGTCGAGATTTATGGGATGCAAATACCCTTAGAGTTTAGATAAATTTTTGCTATGCAACTCAAAAAGGCTCATCAAAAGAGATGTGTTATTTATGCTCTGCATATCAATAACCTTGACAACAAGGAACCGTATCTAGATGACTACCCTATTATCAAGGAGTTCTGAGATGTATTCCCTAATGAACTCATGGAGTTACCTCTGAAACAAGAATTTTACTTCTCTATTGACCTTGTACCAAGAGTTGAGTCTTAATTTAAAGCACCTTATCAGATGACCACCACCAAACTCTATGAGTTGAAGTCCCAGTTAATGGAATTGTTGAACAAGGGGCTTATAAGACCCAGTGTGTCTCCTTAGGGAGCACCCATTATATTTGTGAAAAATAAGGATGAAACCTTATGTCTATGTATAGACTATTAGATGTTGAACAAGGAAACCATCAAGAATTGATATCCATTCCCGAGGATCGATTAGTTGTTTAACTAGATGAAGGGAGTGGCAATGTTCTCCAAAATTGATCTTAGGTTGGGATACCATCAGTTGAGGATAAAGGAAGAATATATTTTGAAGAGTACCTTTTGAACTCGGTATGGACATTACGAGTTCACTGTGGTACTGTTGATGCCAAAAATTGACGAGGCAACAGTGTCTTATGGGAAACTCAATTTAAGGGGGACTTTTTGCACTAAACTGAGTAACCTCTGAATTTTTAAAGAAGCCGACTTCTTCTATAATGGGTTTTGGAAAGGGAAAAGGAAGCGGATATAATAAAGCAAAGTCTAACCTAAGGCGATGCGCCAAGATCTGCTAATGGGCATGATAAATCATTGATTTAAGGGCTTGAATGGTGTTGTTGCATTCTAGAACATCAGAGACTTAAGATTATAGCATAGACAATTCATTTATTGACATAAAATAATGTTGCATACATTCTCACTATTAAGAAGAGTCATTAGACATGATTTAGGTAAGCAAGCTTGTATCCAACATATATAGAAGTTCTTCAAATGAAATGTTAAGATAGTATAAAGCACAGTTTACAGTTTAATCAAAGCATGAAAAATAGAAAGGCCGAACAATTGGCACAGTCTGAAAGTTTTGCAATTTAAATTAAAACAGTAATAGAGGCCTAGTGTCTTTTGCTAAAACCAGTGTGTTTTTCCTCCAATTCCGGACCATTTCTCCTCAACAGAGAAAGTATATATAGCAGAAAAAACCTCCCACCGCCTCAGAGAACATCAACCTAAAAGATCTCGCAATCCCCTACAATGATGCCTGAATCAGAATATTCTCTAGGCCGTTACAACAGCATTGAGCCAGAACACAACATCCAGTCGTCCCGGGCACAGGTGCATCCTTTGCAATGATGGTGGTGGTCCCAACAAGACTCGAGTAGACAAATGTCATCCATCGCCGCGAATGATTATGACTAGCAGCAACCAATAGCATTAGTTAGTTCATCCGACCCATTGCTCTCATAACAGGTTAGCAGTTAGGCACGCGGTAGCCTTTCGCTGCCTGTATGAAAACTTCTCCCATTGCTACCGAGAATTTGTGAAAATGCAACACGTGTCAAATGGGCAGAGATTCTTATCACAGCGGAGGGAATGCTCCATCAGTTGGTCGTAAAAGATGCGTGGCAGCATTTCGCTGCCCGCAGCTGTTTATTCCCTTACTGCGTTCAAAGATTTGTGAACGGTTGCCACCTTGCAGAATGTGGGGCCAACCAACACCTTTTAAGAACAAAAAAAAACTCGTGGAAGCATTTCACAGCCTGATGAGGCCTCAAGGAAGCAAGCAACAAAAGTAGCTCGTAACCATGACACGTGGGAGCATAGCAGAGCTTCCCAGGAACCGAAAGGAAAGTCGATACTCGAAGTTGCGAAGAGTCGCTACGAAAAGTGACAAATCAGAACCTTGATAGAAAGCCAAGTAAACTTAGCAATGCATAGGCTAACACACGCATATTAATGCAAAAGTGAACTCGAAGGGAGCTGCTCAAATATGTATTTTAACAGGTACCTTTTGGTTTGACCAATGCACCTACAACTTTCATGAACCTCATGAATAGTGTGTTCAAAGATTCTTTGGATGACTTTGTTTTGATTTTCATTGATGAAATCTTAGTTTACTCAAGTTCCAATGAAGAGCATGATAGGAACTTGAGGATAGTTTTAGAGCAACTGAGAGAAAAGAAACTCTTTGGGAAGTTATCCAAGTGCTCATTTTATCAAGACATGGTGCACTATCTAGGCCATATTATTTCAGCTCAAGGAGTCTCTATAGACCTTGAAAAGATCAAGGAGATCGTGGAATGGTTGGTGCCTCAAAATGTGTCAGAATTTTGTAGCTTCATGGGCCTCACATGATACTATAGAAATTTTGTGCAAGGGTTCTCCCAGATTGCATCTCCAATCACATCACTCCAAAGAAAGGGAAAATGGTTTGAATGGATTGAGAAGTGTGAATAGGAATTCCAACTCCTAAAGGAGAGACTCACGACAACACTAGTGCTGACCATCCCTAATCCTAATGGAAGATTCACTGTAATCACAGATGCTTCAGGAGAGGGATTGGGAGCAATACTAATGCAATATGGACAAGTGGTAGCATATGAATTGAGGAAGCTTAAACAACATGAGGTGAATTACGTATGGCATGATTTAGGGTTGGCTGCAATTTTTCATTCCTTGCAGATGAGGAGACATTATCTCTTTGGAAAGTTGTTCGAGCTCAAGACAGACCACTTGGGATTGAGATACATATTTATTTAACCAAACCTTAATGCATGACAAAGAAGGTGGTTGGAATTCCTTAGTGAGTATGACTTTATAATTGAGTATGTATAAAAGGAAAAGAGAATAGAGTTCTTGATGCTCTTAGTAGATGAAGACATCTAGCAACCATGATCTTGACAAGGTCTAATCTAAGACAACAGTTGATGCAACAATTGATAGGAGATGCAAACTATGAAAGAGTGAAGAGTGCCCTAGCAGAGAATCCATTAGATCATCATTTCGATGGGTATGAGATCGAACCAGATGGAATTTTTAGATACCAGAGAAGAATGTATATTCCAGACTCGAGAGTTGAGGAAGTTGGTTCTAGAAGAGGTTCATAATGCACCTTATTCAGTACACCCCAAAGTACCCAAGAATCGTAGAATTGAAAACTCTATACTTTTGGCCTAAACTCAAGAAGGACATGTAGTGGAGTATATAGCCAGATGCTTAGAGTGCTAGTGATTCAAGGCCGAGCATGCACATCTAGTGGGGCTATTGTATCCTCATGATATACTTGAGTATAAATGGCAGGTGATCAGTATGGACTTCATATAGGGGTTACCTTTGGGCAAGAATTGAGATGATGTTATCTTGGTTGTGATCAATAATTTGACCAAGGTGGTGTACTTCATTCCATGAAACCTAAAGGATGGATCATTGACCCTAGCCAAGAAATTTGTCCAGGAGATCTTTTGCTTGCATAAAGTGTCAAAAACTATCATTTTTTATAGAGACACCCGGATGACCTCAAGATTTTGGACAACCCTAAATTTAGCATTGGGAACCAAGTTGAATTTTAGCTTGGCTTATCATCCTCAGACTGACAAGCACACAGAGAGGGTGAATCAGGTAGTCAAAGGAGTAAATGTACAAAGCCGTGGCACAATTTTATAAAGGAAATGACCAACACTCATCCAACTTTTAAAATTAAATCACTAAAAACTGATATATATATTTTGAATTTTGAAATGATGTAAACTAATAAAATATTTATTTTTGAGCATATTTTGTGTTTGTATTTTTTTGAAAAAATATAAAAAATATTTGAATATAGTTTTTTATAAATTAACACTATAATTTAGTTGTTGATAAAATGCTGAAAAATGGTGTTACATGAGACGTCAATCTTTATATAGCAAATTTTATTATTCTTCCTTCAATTATTTGTGTGTATTAAAACTTAGTTGTTTCCAGTCGATATCAACTTTCATATTAATTATTTATCTAAAATTTAAAAAATACCATCTTGATATAGATTCTTGTTTCTAGGGCATCATATTTTTTTCATTTTTAAAATATTTTTTACTAATTTTCCTTGATATGGTAATCAACCTATTGTTTTGTGTTGATAACCTACATTTATTAAAAATAAAAAGGAAAGTATAAATAATAATTAAACTATTAAAATACATATATTTTAACAATCTAAACTTATGGATAGACAAAAGGGTATTTTTTATTAAAAAAATATGTTTTTTACACAAGTAGGTTTTGTTGAAACATCAAGTTTTTCAAGTAATTTTATTTTTTTGGTAAATTGGACACAAAGTGGTGTTAAATATGCATTTATCCAATAATTTTAGTTGGAAAAGTTGTGGACATAAATAACTTAGCTAGAATGAATCTTACAAGATCATATGTTTGACCAAAATTAATTTTTAGTTAAAAATACTTAAATTCACTTATGTTGATAAGTTGGCCAAAAGTGTGACACAACTTTGTGTTGACACCCAAAGACCTCCTCTAAATGTATTGCATGGACCAACAATATATGTGGGAAAAATACTTATTATTGGTAGATTTTGCTTAGAATAACTCTTATCACACATCTCTAGGTATGGCATCATTCGAAGCTCTTTACGGGTGGAAGTGTCGAACAACCATCAGTTGGGATAGATTGTAAGACATGATCATAGTAGGACTTGAGATTCTTAAGAAGATGGAAAAATAAATGAGAGTCATTAAGAGAAGACTGAAGGAGGTAGTAGATTGATAAAAGAGTTATATCGACAAGAATATAACTCTTAGATAGTTTGTGGTAGGGGATAGAGTCTTCTTAAGATTCAGGCCTCATAAAAGTTTCATTTCCTTTGGAAAGTCTTCCAAGTTGGCCCCAAGACACATGGGTCCATTTGAAGTCTTGGAAGTGATCAACCTAGTTGCTTATAGACTTGCTCTACCACCTATTTTGGCTCAACTTCATAATGTGTTTCATGTTTCTTTGCTTAAGCCATATCATCTTGATGTAGCTCATGTGCTTGATTGGCAATCCTTGCAGGTATAAGACCCAGGAGTGGTGCTAGTGGATCCCATTAGAATCCTAGATACATGCAATGTTAAGTTATAGAGTAGAGATATTGCTTAGTTTAAGGTCCAATGGGATCAATATTCAGAAGACTGTGCTACTTGGGAGGATGTGGAAGAAATACAATGCTTCAAGTCCCACATTTGATTTCTTAGAAAGAGACTTTTGATAACTTTGTTTGAATTTTTTTGGATTGAATATCATAATGTTTTGGATTGGAATAGTATGATATGATGTTGAAATAGACACATATGCTTAAAATTTTGATTAAATACACATCGAGACAATGTAGATTCCAAGAGGGGAAGGATGTCATAACCAAATTTTTATTGCATTTAAATTATAATATGATAAATTGAATTATTCAGGAAATTAAATATGTTGAATGAAATTTTTGATATTTTTGATAAGTTTGAAAGAAGTTGACCATCATTGACTATGTGATCTTTAGAACTATCTTATACTTTATCATGATTGAACGTATTGATGAACTATGTAAGTGCAAGTGCACATGTGCAATTGCAAGATAATAGGTTGAAGGATGAGAACATGGTTGAAGTAGGATTGTTTAGTTGGATCAAACGGTAAGCTCGATGGAATCTAGGTGCACACACCACAAATGGCATGATAGTTGCATTTGAAACTGCATATATACGATCATAATGACTTGATTCAATGATTGAAAAAGTAGGCTTGTGGATGGTATACATGTGATTTATTATTTTTAAATTATCTATTTCAATCTTGTATCTTAAAAAATTTGAAAATAAAATGATAGCATGATTAAAAAATATATATTTGAATAAAAAGGAATGCTTGAAGGATAAGAAAACTACTTTTGGAAAGAAATTATTGGAATAAAATAAAAGTATATTCCTTGCTTGAAAATGATTGATTACTATACTTCTATATAAAAGTGAAATAGAGATCAATATACATACATACATACATACATACATATGTATATATAAAAATGTGTGTGTGTGTGCGCACACATATAAACATATTTATCTATATCTAAATACACACACACACACACACACACACACACACACACACACACACACACATATATATGCACACATATTTATAAATATATACATGTATACATATTTCTTAAAAATAATTGAATATGAAATAAAAAATTATCAATCATTTTGATTGAATTAAGATAATATATCATGAGAAAGATCTTAAGAAGTTGTGGCTTGCATTTGAATTAAGGAAAGATATTCAAATTTATGTATGCCCAGGGTGGTTAAAATTAATGTTAATTATGAATGAAATAGCCCCCTCAATAGTGCGAACATGTAAGAGAAGAATGGATACTATATTGGGGATAACACAATTTTCTTTGGCAGTGATTGAAGGAGATGGTCTGTGGTAACAAAAGAAGAGGGGAAAAATCAGGTAAAAAGATCGAAACAACTAGGAAAAGAGGAAACGGTACAAATGGAAAAATATCACGACTCTGAGGTAACTCAATGCATGTGAAATATGCCTGATTTAATTTTAGAATGTCTTATTGAAATTGCATTTTTTTCTATTACCTAGAGTGTCGATCTCTTTGAATGATGGAAAACCATAAATAGGCAATGTTCTGTAAATGCATTTCTTATATTCGATGTCTGAGAGACATCAAAGTATCGATAGTGATATCTATTTTCATATGGGCCGAATCACCGTCTCTTTGTATGTATTTCTACTCAGATGTATTGCCGATCGTGTAATGTCTTGTCTATTGTGAATTTTAGTTCTCTATCAATTTATTATTTGCATGAAAGATGAATTACCATTTTCATGGCTAATCAACTAAATTCCAATGGTTTGGGGTTTCAATATTATATGGTTCTTTTATTGTCATCTTCTCTTAAGAGAAGTGGCGACTCGCTACTGTTAAACTTTTAATTATGTTGTTCTCTATGATGACTTGGCTGAATGGCTATATTGCTCCAAATGGGAGTGACATCCTTGATATCATTCATATAATTATGGGGTAGCTATCTCTTGTGTATAAATCATGTCACCTCATTCATAGTGAGCAATGGAGAAAATGTTTGTGTTGATCATCTTTCAAGATGAAGCTCGATCCTTAGGATCACATTTTATATTTACTATTAAAATGAGCATTTCATCGTTCAACAGAATGACCCACATCTCCTTGCATAAATGTGATGCTCACATAGGAATGTTATACCAGTCCATTTGCATGCATAAATCATTCTTTGGGCGATTACTAAGAATGTGTTTATTTAGCCGATCGTTGAATATTGTAAGCCAAAAAATGACATTCCTTCTAGGCTCAGCTAAAGATAATGTTTGTGATGAAATAAAATAGTCATATGACTGTTAGTCATTCTTAGAATGACTGTAGCTTGAATTTAAATCCATATTAGTCACCCTTAAAAACTTGGGTCTCTTCTAACCTGAAATAGTGATATAGTTGTTCCAATTTGTATGTGATTGGAAACAACAAGCATGTCATTTGAATTTATTGTTTGCACAAAAAGGAAACTAGAATTGTTAATTAATTGCATAATTAGAATGATAGAACATTGATTGTTCACATGGCAATCAAATGACTTGAAATTGATAATAGGACATATTGACATAGTAGTTTTTAAAGTACTACAAATCGGGTCATTTGTTATAAACAACATTTGTTTTGCTATAGAAAACATTGTTTTATTATAAATAGTATTTTTTTTTATTGCAAACAACATCATTTTGTTATAGAAAACATTTGAATTGCTACAAACAACATCATTAAATTATTATAAACAACATTTGAATTGCCACAAACAACATCGTGTTGTTAAAAATAATATTTTCTTTGTTGTAAACAACATTTTTTTGTTATAAACATCATTGTTTTGCTATAAGAAACTCATCGTTTTGTTATAAACAACATTATTTGGTTACAAGCAACTTTTTTTTGTTACAAATAGCATATCAATATGTGGAAACTGTTCAAATAGATTTGTTCTCAATTATGTTTTACTTGTATTTTTGACAAATGATATGCCAATCTGTCACATTATTTTGAATGGAAGCAATCTAATATAATGGTTTGTATTTTAGAATGTATGTACAAATAAATAACTTAAGTCAACACATATATGTGTATGCACATAGACCTTTTTCTAAGTACATACACATACTTTTGACATACCTTATTTTGTTACTTATCTATTTATTCTTAAATGAATACTGAATTACATGAATGTAATCATGTGACGTGTTTGCAATGAATGGATAATGTTATGATCAGTTCCATTTGAATCATTTTTATTTTTTTATTAAGTTGAGGAAATATGTATACTGAATTAATTTTTCATAGATATGTGTGTAAATAATATTCTCTTGTTTGAATAAGAACACCAACACCTAAGTAGACTAGAGCACCTTAGGGTAGATTTTGCTAGAGGGTAGATGGTTGCTATGGAATAACTATGTTGTTGAAAGTTACCTTCCAAGATGGGTGTAGAAATGGAGTTTAGAGAGTATAGGTTTTCAATTTATCGAAATCCTATCGTTTGTTGTTGCAACTTAATTTTTATTCTTGGCCAAGCAATCGGTCAATTATGTATGTATGGAATTATATCTAAATTCACACAATTCCAAAGTAAACATAGGGAACTATAGCTTTAGCTTCTTGATTTCCACATGGGATGAAAGATGTTCAGAGTTGTAGAAATTTAGTTTGAAACTTAAGCAAGACAAGTGGATGTGATAAAAGAAAGTCATAAACCAAAGATTAAATCAATTGAACCTCACACATGTTCTTGTTATCTTTTTTCTTGCATGGTTTTCCAAGCAAATATTGGTCTTTCAATGGTTTGGACTACTCATAGGGTAAAACATGATCTTCACTATCTTGGCCTTGTAAACAAAGTCCCTTCTAGGCTCATTTAGGATAAAACTAATCACTTCATCCATCCCAAAAAATTTATCATTCCACCCCACAAACAACTTTAGAGCTTTGGAAACATCAACATTCTAGACTTGGGTAAATCCTTAAATCAAATCAAAACCACCTTGTTTGGATAGGTGTGTGGGAATGCATCCTTTCTCATACATCTAGTTAAATTTATCACCCCTTTGAACAAGTTTATCCTAAAATCACAAGTCCATCTTAGGATTCACAAGTTCATTATCCAATGAAATCATCAAAATCAAACACTAAGTCTAGTATTGACTAAAGTTCATAAAGTTCAACACCCATATCATCTACCCCTTCATTTTTCATATTATCCTTGATCCTAAAAACACCCTAGAGATTCCTTCTGCACCTAAATTTGGATCAACCAAAGAAGATCCCTAATTTTATGGTCCAAACAAGATCATAACACAAGAGGAATATGAAACAAAACAAGGAAACATCAACCATGAATGACCTAAGCCAAAATAAATTTGACCCAAGAGCCTCTACCAACCCTCTACCAAATCTACCTCAACCACCTAAAGATTCTCAAGAGGGAGGATGTCACGTAGAGGATGTTACAAAAAAAATCAAAGAAATGATCCATGATAAGTTGCTTGAACTAATACAAGATCCAAACACCCACAAAATTTTCAACACCATAATGAGATTAAACCCCACCCAATATATGTTAGAGTTGCCAAAAGGATGGGATAAACTCCCTTCTACATTCAATGTGATCACTATCATTGAACAAGCTTTGGGAACCTTCCCCAAACATCTTTTACACTATCATTTCCAAATATGATCCAATCCATTTCCCAGCCATCATCATCACATGCACCAAGTCAACCCATGATCACAAATGAGAGTTCATTACTTCAAGCACTTCAAGGGCACCCACTCGTCAATAACCAAAACTTAGAAGCTAACACAATCTTGGGTATCAAAAACACCAACATCCCTCAAGACCCTCAACAACCATATGTACCACTTATATTCCATGACACAAACACAAATCCAATTTTTTGTGTCACACCATCCTATACCCTAGATACACAAGGTTATGTTCCTCACATTCCACAAGGTCAAATGGATCTATTTCGACAAGGGGGCATCCTAGATGCTTCATATTAACTCCTACAAGGGAACACATCACAAATGTATCAAACCATCCTTATCATAACCCCATCACCCACATTGATCCAAGGTCTAGCAAAACAACTTGGTTCATCAAGCACATTAGACCAAAATCAAACCAATCAAACCAATCCACCAAACACAACAAATCAAATCAATTCATCCATCACACCCAATCCAAATCTAAACATACCACTAACACCGCAACACCAAGTGGCCCAACCATTAATCACATCATCAACAAAAAATCAAGCAACATCCAAAGCATCCCAAAGTGAAACCTCACAGGGATTGAACACATCAAATCAACCATCTATCACCTAACCTTTCATCACACAACAACCACCCCAACAACCCCTCAACACATCATCTTAGACCATTCAAAACAATCCACCTTAAAATCCAAATGTAGCAAATCAATATAGCATCACGTTACAAGCAACACAACAAGCCTACCAAAAAGCATTGCAATGACTATAAGCACATCAAGTGAAAGCACAAGCACAAGCACAAGCACAAACACACCAAGAACAACTAGCTCAAGCACAAGCACAAGTGCAAGTGCATGCACAAGCACAAGCACAATCCCAAGCCTTACAACAACAACAAGTACAACAAACAAGACAACAAGTGTAAGTGCAAGCTTTGCGACAAGCCTATCAACAAGCCATGCAACAACATCAAGCACAACAACAAGAATTGTTACTTTTTGAGATGTGTATGGAAGTGTGATTTTCATGCTAGAGTTTTGTATGGAAAGGCGAACCCCAAGTAACTTTTATTAATCTAACTATGTGCAGTAAAATCATACTTGAAATTAATGGAAATTGCAATAAAACCTAAACAAAAATGAAAACAAATAAAAAAACTCAAGATAGCATGAAAAGAGGTCAAACCAACACCAAAGAAGATGAAACCAAGTAGAGAGGCTTTGCCATTTCATCTTTAATTATTATGTGGACCACAAATTTCACTTCTATTATTCAAACTCATTTAAAATGACTTGAAAATTAATCTAAAGTTTCTAATTATTTAACTTCAAGGCTCATATACACTAATTTTACATGATAGGAAATGTAAGATGAATCATTCTAATATTAATGGTCTAGATCCTAGGTCATCCAAGAGATAATGCTCTAGATGATGACCTAGACATGTTGAATGCATGTAGAAGAACCACAAATACAAATATTTAATTTGAGGAGAATACAAGAAATAAAATAATCTATTTTATTAATCTACATGCTTTGTGTATGCCATACTTTCAATTAAGATATATGTTTGTAATTCCTCCTACCTATCCTATTTTTCTTCTATCTGAATATATGCCTACATTTTTTTATGTTATAGATATACATTTATAGATTATTTGTGTTTATGAAGAAAAAGGTCATTATAGAAGTTCAAATACTTGGGCTTTCATGTGTAAAAATTTATCTTTCGATGCTTATAATTATGGTTGCTCAATATGATGGTAGATGACTTATGTTATGGAATGGCCCCAAAATTTTTGTTCAATTGTTGTGTGATGTTTATAAATATTGTGTCACTCTACTTTAAAATCCAAACTATGTGCCTTGTGTGAATGAATATAAATAATTATAAATGTGGCATAAAAATGAAATAAAGTTATCCATAAAGTTGTGCAGCATGATCCTTGATATTTCACAAGTGACACAAAATGAAAAAAGATGCAAGATTTATGATTTCTCTTATGAGTTGTGAACCATTGCTCCAAGTCAAGAATGGTGCATGAAGCAAGGAGCTAAACTCGATAATTTGACATGGTTCTTGATATACTATAGGGAATGCATATTATAGGGAGCTACATGTATTGATGTGATCCGATTCCTATAACTATATGCATGGTGCATGGTGAGTGGAGATGTTGTGTATTTTTTGTGAATGACTAACACTAGTGCATAATATTGTGTAGTAGCACACGAATCAATTGGTGGTGTTTATAGAGACCATTTAGGGGCTTGTTAAGCAAGGGTCATGTTCTCCTAAGCTAACCTACTAAGTAGACTAATTTAATGGTGATGAACTAAGACCAAATAAATTAAGCAAGCATGTAGGATTCCTAGAATGATAATACAAAAATCTCAATTGATAAATATAAATTTTTAAAACCAAAAGTGCAATCATGTCAATTCTTCATGGACCATGGAAAACTCATGCCAACTAATGTTGGAGATTGTTGATATGTTTAGAACCTTGAGATGGAATAAGATTAGGAAAAAAAGTATTGGAATTCCATGTAAAAGTATATTGACAGATATACTAGTCTATACATAAAAGATAACCTATTTAAAGTAAATGTAAAACATAAAAAAAGGACATAAAATTGTAGTTCTTTCCATTACAATATTAGTGGGCATAAATATTATCATAATTAAAGAAAAAACTAAAAAACAAGACATTCTTGTCAACCCTTGAATGAGTTTTGATAAATAAATAAATGTTGTAAAAATGTTGTCTCCTCCACATATAATTATAATGTTTTATACTTTGTGATTTCTTTGATTTTTTAATATATGAAATTCATAAATAAAGACAATTTTAAGTATATTGAGAACCTCAATTTGATCACTACTATATAATCAGATTTAGATATTTTTATCATAAAAATACAATTAAAATTTTAAAAAACAATATTATATAAAGAAAATGATTTTAAATAAAAAATCAAATTAATGTAAAATTATTATAATATTAAACTTATATATATTTCTATTTGGAAAACTACTTCACATGAATAACCATCATACAACATAAATTAGAAATATATATTTTTCGCTTGACAAATCTAAGACCAAAAAATTAGTTTGCACCTCATGATTTCTTTATTAATTTTGTATTTTTCCAATATGGGCTAGTCATCCATCTAAAATATTTTGTTTTTGCGCATGTTGTATTATCTGATCACTTTTTGAGCAATCACAATTTCATCGCAATTTCATGACAAAGCCTTTCATGACACAAATATTTGTGGAAAGGAAATGGACGAGATTTAAGTCTTCTCATTTAAAAAATATTAATTGTTGGTCAATGAAAAATAATCTGACAGAAAATATGTAATCACAATTTACGCAGTTACTTTTCCATATGGACACGGCATTCTCTTGTTTGACACGGCAAGCACAGGAATTTGTCACTCCTTTCTTGACTTTATACACAATCACCTTCCAAGGAAATACGACTTGTCAGAAAACTATACAATGTTCGCCAATAAGACTAAGATAAATACAAATAATGCTGGTCAAGGACAGAAAATGACAAAAATGTTATTGTGCGGTTGTGACTCTTTCTTTGCATGCGCGGCACTCCAATATTTATCATTCATTTCCCCTGCTTTCTGATCATTTATTTTCTTTTAAAGTAGAGATCATAAAGAATTTTAGTGTATGGAAGACATGGAAGGTACGCTTTCATCTGGCAGAGTTGCAATTGCAATGATAACAATATTATGCTGCTGCTTCTGCTTTCTCGATTTCAAGGCAGCCCTTGTAGATGAGAAGAGAATCTTAGATTCTTGGCACGGATTCAATTGCTGCGCGTGGAGTGGAGTCAGTTGTAATGTCCGCACAGGCCATGTTTCTCGATTGGATTTGAGTGGATACAATTTAAAAGGTAACATCAGTTCATCGCTGTTTCAACTTGAAAAGCTGGAACACCTCAATCTGAGTGACAACCTCTTCAACGGTAATTTCACTCCTCCCCATTATGGAAAGTTGAAGAGTCTCACTTTTCTTGACTTGTCTTTTGCTGGTGATATAAGTGAACATGGGGTAAGAGAATTATATGTGAATTTGGAAAGCTTATCAAATATGGTGAGCTTGGAATACCTCTCAGTTGATGGAGTGAACATCTCTGTAAGCAAAGAGTGGGGTGAAGCTTTACAACTCAGCATGTCTTCCTGTGGGCTTGAAGGATCAATTCCCAATTCCCTTCTCAACCTCACCTCTCTCCTACATCTCAGCCTTTCTGACAATTATTTGTCAGCGCAAATACCAGCTTGGTTTGTAAATGTGACAGCCCACTTGCTCTCACTTGATCTCTCTAGCAATTACAATCTTGGAGGAGACGTTTCTTTCATTGGCCAGCAAAAGTCTTCGTCACTAACCAGCATTGATCTTTCATATACAGCTGTGAAGGGCCAAATTCCGTCTGCTATATGGAATTTGTCGTGCTTAAAGCATCTTCTTCTGTCAGGTACCAGAATTGAAGGTGAGATTCCATCTGCTATAGGGAGTTTGTTGTCGTTGCAAAGTCTTTATCTGCCAAGTACCAGAATTGAAGGTGAGATTCCATCTGCTATAGGGAATTTGTCGTCCTTGCAGCATCTTTATCTGTCAAATACCAGAATTGAAGGTGAGATTCCATCTGCTATAGGGAATTTGTCATCCTTGCAAAGTCTTGATCTGTCAAGTACCAGAATTGAAGGTGAGATTCCATCTGCTATAGGAAATTTGTTGTCCTTGCAAAGTCTTGATCTGTCATATACCAGAATTGAAGGTGAGATTCCATCTGCTATAGGGAATTTGATGTCCTTGCAAAGTCTTGATCTGTCAAATATCAGAATTGAAAGTGAGATCCCATTTTCTATAGGGAATTTGTCATCCTTGCAAAC
>VDFB02083174.1:0-17621 GCA_007258455.2 Sequoia sempervirens
GAGGCTTTTCCTCTGAAAAATCTCCATGATTTGATCACTGAAAACTCTGTCTCGATCATTGAAATGACCGTCTGAAATATGAAATGCCGTCGTGAGATGCTCCTTCATCGTGAAAATCTATATTTTGAGTCTCTTCTTCAGGTTCTGTTCAATATAACTGACTTTGACTGACAAATATTGACAAAAACTCCATGCTTGACATTGCCCAAAACGGTATTTCACAACATTTTAGCGAGGTTTAGACTTTAAAATTCAAAATGCTTTAATGAAGCAAAAAATTTGGTTTGGGTACAACAACCGTAAGTATATAATAGGCAATTGATCAATACAATTTATGCATGATAATATCTATCTAATAAATGTTATCAGGCCACTATAATAGTGTTGCTAATATGTTATCTCAAATTTGGCAACTAACAATGGCATGATGATTAACAATGGCATGATGATCTATCATTCTATTAAAACATAGTATAAGAAGGCGACATCATTGGTTGGAGGTTTTTACAGATCAAAGTGGTAAGTATGAGGTGCGTATTTTCATAGCCCTAAATCAACAATACCTTTTTATAGTTGAAAAAATAATATTTGTTAAACATGATATAAATGATTGATAAGGGATTGGTGATTGATAGATTTATAACATAAAGGACTAGTGCATGTACATGTTAAAAGATTATTAATATCTTGACGAATTCATGAATCCTCATAGCATGTTGTAAATGTGGGTGACTTGTTAATATGATAATCATTAGATGCAATTGTTTATATCATCAAAACAATCATGTAGTTGGTTAAGGGATGGAACCGATAGGTTGAGCAGATACTAGAGTCCCTTCATGGTAGACCACCCTCATTGGATGACTGCAGGTCTGCCAACGAGGGCCGAGGGGGTCACTTCCATAGGTGTTGGTTGGCCGCTCTTGGGATGAGAAGGGAGTGCTCTAAGGGCCTCCTATGGGAATCCTTCCTCCAAACTATTGCATGGACTATGTGTCTACCCCTTACCAAATTATCATTCTGTTTCAATCAAATCATAGGAGAGGAGGATTGGACGCCCATGAAGAAGAGCAGGTACTAGGATCTCTTCAAGGTAGGCCACCCTCTTGGATGACTGCGGGTCTACCCAGGAGGGCCAAGGGGGTCAGTACAATGGGTGTTTGTTGACTACCTTTGGGCTGAGAAGAGAGGCGCTAAGGGCATCCTTGTGTGTGGTCCACTCCTGCCCCTTTGTGAATTGGATGAGCAAAGAGATGATAACTTGGGGTGTTTTAATATCTATTTAGTTGCTTAGAAATTTATAGGTTGAATGCATGATTACATATGATTTACCAGTGATTAATATGATAAGAATGGTTTTCACGATTTCACTATGTTTGATTAATATCTTTCAAGCTAGTATTTTTATTTCATGAAGTATGACTGTACCTCATTAGTGTATATACTAGATGACCTTGGGATTGTGGAGGGGTCCACGGTGTAGTATGGGATGCACCGAATCCCCTTCCCCAACTGTCTGACAGTATACTTCATGCGTGTGTGATTGTATTTGAGAGTATACTTATGACTTGTGGTTGAATTTGCATTTGGGTATATACTCTATGATTGCATTTGTATGAGTGTATACTCTATGATTGTATGTGTATTTGAGTTGACTTGTGACTATATTTGAGTGTATATGATCTTGTATTTATATTTGAGTGCATATTCGATGGATTGTACCTAAATTCGAGATGTACTTGTATTCGAGTGTATACCATCTGACTTTGTATACTCTGTGACCTTGAATTCAAGTGTTTCCTTCGTGACTATGTATTGGGTGTATATGACATGGTATTTGCAATGACTTATATTCAAGTGTATACATTACGACTTACATATATTCATACGTATGCTTTGTGACTTCCTGCACTCGTGCATATACTTCATGTTTTACCAAACTTATGGTGTTTTGTTTCTTGGTTAGCATCTTACTTGTTCACTTCATGACTGATGTACGTTTATACATTCTTAAGTGTATGCTTGTGTTTGCGTAATTCACGCCTTGTATTTAATTGTTTGTATCTATCGAGTGTATCTACATGTATGATCATTTTGTGCTTTATGTATACTCAAATGAATGCTTCATATTGTGTATTTTCCATTTATTGAATGCATGATATGCTTATATTTTGTGCATAGAAGTAAATTTGAGTGTACTTGAACGCTCTACATATTCATATCTTAAGTAATGACTAAATGCTTCTCACACCATGTGTGCAATTCCTCTATGTATGCTTCTTGTTAGAGTGTATCTATATTGCTTCCTACCTTATGAGTATTTAATATTTATGCATTAGATACTTGTCTGGGTTTATGTGCTCTATGTATGTACTTCAAGTGTATTACTTTCCCTAAAGTATAATTGCATGATTTGCATGCCTTATGTGTAATTTATTGATTGATGCTTTTGTATGTATTTGTATTGCATTGCGTGATGCACTACATGTATTTATAAGTGTATTTTGTATGCTTCACGTGTAATCTATGATTATGCTTTAGAAATGTATTCATGTTTGCTCCATGCTTGTATCTTGTATACATTTATGGCTAATATATTTAACATAACTGCTTTGTGGATAACGTCCTGATGTGTCTTTCATGATTGGTGTGTTTTCAGCATGTTTACTCCATTCTCATGCATACTTGCAATTGAAAAGCATACCTCATGCTTTATATATTTAAGTGTATACTTCATGAATATCTCATGCCGTATGTATTCGAGTCTATGCTTCCATGCTCCATGTATTTATTCACGCTTGTACTTCATGCTTTACTACTTACATGTATTCAAATGTATGATTCATGTCTTATGAGTGTACCTCATGTCTTACATACTTGCTTTATGCCTAATGTGCCTTAGCATGTTTTTGCATGTGTATATTTCCGTTATATTTCTTGAGTGTAAACTTTCAATTGAACATGTATATTTCTTTGAGTGTATTTGCATATCTTGAGTGTATTAATGCACCTTACTTGTAAGTGTATGTATCATATCTTGTGATTGGTTATGTGGTTGATGTGCCTTCAACATGATTATTTCATGATAGCTTTATGTGTGATTAACTCATGTTTGTCAAGATTCTTCATACATGAGTGCCCTCTTAATGCTTTGAATATGCTTTGTAACACGACTTATGTGTCTTTCAAGGTTTTCTCATGCTTCATATGTTACTGGCTTCATTGCTGAGGTGATGTGACTGTTTTGCGTATGACAAGTGACTATTGTATGTGGTTGGTTTCTACATGTCTGAAATATTTTCTCTATACCATATGTGTATTCGTGGCCCATTAAGTAGTTCCATGTGTTTGCTTCATTCCAAAATGTGTCTTCAAAAACAAGTTTACTCCATGGTGTCTTATGCTTTAAAGATTAATTAAAATTTTGTTTGCCTAACTGTTTCTTGAGATGATGAGTTGCGATGATTGAAGTAAAAAGATGTTTTGATTGCTTGAGGACAAGCAATCTCGGGCAGGGAGGACTGTCATGTCCCCGAAAATTATAACAGTAAGATATGGAAATACAAATAAATAAATAACATACAAATAATTGTCAAATTCCAATCATGGGTATTAAATACGATTTAAATATAATTATAATTACCGTTGGTAATATTATAATTATAAATATAATATTAATGATAAATCTGAGAATTCTCAATACCAATTAATAAATAGAATGAATAAACAATGAATACCCAAATTTAAATATTATTATATGCTCAAATAAATATGGATAAAATAAATCATATTGTGAATATCATTAGAATAAGGGTGATTGTAATATAAATTAGATAACATATTTTACAAACATTAATTAGAATGAAGTTACATCGCTAAATAACAAATACAAATGGTTCATCTTGGCGGACACTACAAAGAACCGACCATTGCTTAAGCGTCGCAACGCTCTCCTGAAAGGCCACGTCTTTATACAGACCATAAAGGGGGAGTCTACGGAAGGAAAAGAGATATAGGACATCGAATGAAAAAAAAAGAGGAATCTATTTCTGACGAGGAGTCAGACTCAGGAAGATCAAATAAATAATCGAAATAAAAGAGGATCATCATGTAGGTATTTCGCGTATACAAGGTGGACCAGAGCCAAATCTCGTGTCACAATGGACGCACAGGGTAAATTCGTGATTTCACATGTCAAATGTCAGGGCTAACCCACGAATAAGAATATGAGATGGTGGATTAACGAGTAAGTGTAGAAGAGTGAGTATAGAGAGTGTTACGAGTAGGAGGGTAGGAAAAATATATAAGTATAGCTGGAGCAATGATGGATAAATGAGGAAAGGAGAATCAAAGTGGAGGGTCATCGAATGGAGGAAAACATAACACACCAAGCACTGGAAATAAGACGACTATTTGGAGACACCCTTGTTTAGATTAGTCCGCACTTGAGATACAAGCAGGATCATAGAGATCCTCGACGATAACCTAAAGGCTTGTGAAGCAACCAGCAGCAATTCGAGGATACTACGATAGGCGACGTGCTTTACTCTCTAGCACATTAACGTTGGAACCCAAAAGATATAAGAATTAAAGTGGCGGAATAGGTACGGAGTCGAGAATATCAAATGGCAAATCTCCGAGGTACGTAACAACATAGCCAACATAAGAGTAAGTTAAATGGTATATTTGATTGTAGGCTTATATACTAGTGTGTGGAGAAGGCAATCCGAGTAGTTTAGATAGAAAATATATTAATTATTTACCTCTCGAACACTTATAAATATATATTTAATATGTATCGAAGCAGGTTTTGAATTATAAAGGTTAACTATACTTGATAAGAAGATACACTCAGATAAGTATATTATGGTGTTAGCAAACAAGATGTACTCAAGATATAGTAGCGTATTAAGATTGGGTATAGATTAGAATGGATAATGTAGTGATGTCGGGTACAACATAATTGATAAGTGTATACTTGGTTATATATATATATAGGATAATATTTGTGATTATCTAATAATGATGCTTGCAGCAATTATTGAGCCTTATAGGTAATAACATATTTATTCATCCGCTACAATGATAAATGGTATAATCAAATTATGTCTATTGAACCTGCAAGATGTTAGTATCTAATGTACATAGAAAATATATTATAGAAGAATTATTCATAGTGAGTAGTGGGATGTTTGATAATTGATCTCTAAACATTCTAATGTCTCTTTGAGTAAAACTTTGAATGCAAGATTTGAGTTTAAGTGACTTGGCCAAAAAAGGGGCATTACACCTGTGCTTTGGAATTCGTGTTTAATGTTTGAGGACCTTTTGATGCTGAGATTTCATTGCATTTGAGGTGCCATCCTCCTGGAAGACCTTTGCACTTTGTTTTAGTGAATTTGGAGGTAAATTGATAAAGTTATGTGCATTTCATTGATTCACAGGTTGCTGGTTTACAGTTTCAGTTTGCTGGTTTTTAATATCAGACTTCAAAAGAATCAGATATATGCTTCATTTTCAGTGTTTTGAGAGCTTTGTAATTTGAGAGAATCATTCTTCACATATTGGCATTGTTCTATCATTGTAATACTAGTAAATTGCAAAGTATCTTGATTGTAAGGTTGTGCATTAGTAGTACTAATCCAACCAATTTGTTATTGCTGCATTTACTTGTAATTTTTAAGCAAACATTAATTACCCCTGGCTGGTTTACTGCCAGTGTGGAGAATAAACTTGTAACTCTCATTGTACCCACTAAAAAGTGGAGAATTCCCACTCTTTAGTGGATGCCCGCCGTAGAGGATAAATTAGTTGAATTGTTTGTAGTATTCCCCCCACTATTTAAGTGGTTGAGCGAAAATCTTTATGGCTGGTTCACCGCCTAAAAGAAGAGAACATCTAACACCTAACAAAGCATGAAAATAGGAAAATGCCAACTATTACAACTTGTTTTCTTTTTCTTCTTCAAAGAGTGGATAAGAATTGTTCCAAGAATAGAAAGAAAGCGGAAATAATGTTTCTAGAAGAAAGCTGCTTGAAACCTCGTCCACATCTTGCCAAAAGCTGATTTATTTCTTAATAAAATGTTGTTGAAAATAGAATGCTGATCTGCCTTGAAAAAACAATTTCTCCGAAAAAAGATGGGACATGGATTTTGTAGAAAATCACATTCCGGAGAAACCCAGATGCTCAAAAATTGAAAAAGCTAAATCCATCCTAAAAAAGCGGCCAAAAAGCAATTTCTAAAAGAGGAAAATTTTCTCAATGTTGAAGAGGATGAAAAAGTAGAGAGACCCATGTGATCAGACTTAGCCATTTTTATGGTTTTGAAGTTCTTGTTTGCTTCCTTTGATCTTTCGATGATTTCGCGTTTCCGGGAGCTAGACTAATCTGATTGATTGGCCAACTATTCTGTTGGATAGCTTGGCTAAATCTGACGAGGTGATCTTGGAGACTGCAACCGCAAACACTATCATTTGAGGCCTCAAAATTTTGGACGCCCTTCTCCTTCTGGGGCGCCCATATTCAACACACTTAGACATTTTTCATGTTTTCCAGATTTCAAGCTCATCTCCTCACCTTCAAAAGATCTTGCCATTTCGGATGATCCGGACGTCTAATGGACTGATGGCTGGACTCGTTGCGGAGCTGAGAAGATTTTGAGAGGGGTCTTCTAGAAGTGTTGACTCCCGAAAGTTGAATCTCAAGGGTCAAAAGCTTGGGCGCCCTTCTTGACTGAGGCGCCCAACTTCACTAGAGTTAGTTTATTTCTTGGATTTTCCAGTTTGCTTTTTGCTTCAGCTATTCTACCTAAATTTCTCCCTTTGTTTTGTCTTCAATATCTAATGACTGCCAACTCCGATTGACGTGCTGATGCTTGCGTTGGCAAGCTGCTTCAAAACTGATGAGATCATGCTGGAGGTGTCGTTGGCAAATTCATTTGTTTAGACCTCCAAAAGCTTGGGCGCCCTTCTTCACCAGGGGCGCCAGTCTCCACCATACTTAGCCATTTTCGCCTGATTTTCAACCTTCAAAGTTGACTCTTCATTTTGAGTCTTTTGTTCAATTTGGATTTTCCGGTGATTGCCAAGTTTGTTGATCTGACAGAGGTATCCACTGTGAAGCTGATGAGATTCTGAAAAAATTGAACACGTCTGCAAACCCTACTGGTTGGATTTAGGCTTCCAAAAGGCTGGGCGCCCTTCTTGATTAGGGGCGCCCAAGTCTTCCAAACTTGGAATTTTTTTTGATGTTTTATTGATTTGCATTTAGCTTCTTGGTTTCAACCCTCTGTTTGACCTCGATTCCCGGATGACTGGTTGATCTGATGACTGAGCTGATGGAAGCACTGCGGAGCTAGAAGGAATCTGATCAACATTGCCCGGCAGCACGAACCCTAATTCTGTCATATGATGCCCTGAAAAGAGAGGCGCCTATTTCCTCTAGGGGCGCCCATGGCTGGCAGTGTAAGCCAAAATTTTGCCATTTTCAACTTTTACAGCTTCTTTCCTCCTTTCTTCATTTTGCGTGCACGTCCAGTGTTTGAATGTTTGCATCTGACACCTGGCAGCTAACTGGTCTCCATTAATGGCTTCAAAGTTCCCGAAATGCTTTCTGAAATTGAAAAAGCATAATAGAATCACTAGGGCAAAACTGATCAGTTTGAGATTCTGACTGCACCAACCTGATGAGGAAGTATTTTGAGCCAATCAAAATTAGTCTGATCCCTAGAAAAAGTTACTATTTTTAGAAAGTTTCTAAAAATAGCAATTTTCCTAAAAAGTAGGGATGAAAAATTGAGATTTGGTTTTTGTAGACTTGATCGCTCTGAGCAGACCCAAATCGTCAGATTTTGAGAATTTCAAGTTTTTACCCCTCATGCAAGACATGCAAACCCCATTTTGAACTTTTTTTTGACAGATTTGACAAGACTTTTACTCATTTCTTCAAAATGCCGAAGTGTAGCAAAATTTTTAATTTGGGGTACAACACTAGTGATAGAGATAGTCGGTTCATGAGTAATTTCTGGCAGGAGTTATTTACATTGTGTGGAACCGAACTTACTCCTAGTACCAGCTACCATATTCAAACAGATGGACAGACAAAGATCGTCAATAAGTGGGTGGAGGGATATTTGCGAAATTATGTAGCTGGACAACAGAAAGCTTGGGTGAAGTGGATACATCTTTGCAAGTATTGTTATAATTCCACTCACCATATGACCATATAGATGACACCATTCATGGCACTAAATGGGTATGAGGCACCCAACTTCTTGGATTTAGTGCTGAGTGACAGTAGAGTGCCTAGTGCTGGAGATATTTACAGGAGAATCAGGATATTATGTGATCTCTTAGAGATAATATTTAGAGGGCACAAAATCAACAAAAGCAGTATGCTGATCAGAAGAGGGTTGAGCGTTCTTTTGCAATGGGTGATATGGTGTATCTTATGTTGCAGCCTTACCGTCAGTCCACTCTGAGGAAGAGTGGTGCAGAGAAGCTTAAGCCCCACTACTATGGTCCATTCAAGATTATCAGACGAGTAGGCGAGGTAACTTATGAGTTGGATCTACCGACGGATAGCAGGGTTCATAATGTGTTCCATGTTTCATGCTTGAAGAAGGCATTGGGTCATCATGTTGTTCCCTCTCCAGTATTGCCACCCCTTGATGATGAGGGGAAGTTGATTTTAGTACCTGAGGCCATCCTCGATGTCAGAGAGCGACACCTCCAGAGGCGGGTTATCAAGGAGTATCTGATAAAATGGAGGGAGTTGCCGGTAGAGGATGCTACTTGGGAGTCAGAGGAGATCTTACAGCATCCAGAGATGAGATTGCTTGAGGACAAAGCAATTTCAGGGAGGGTGGACTGTAATGTCCCCTTCCTAGTTAGTTTGAGTTGTTGAGGGGTTAGCCTATCATTTTGACCCTCGTAGGCTGACAGTTATGGATAAAGGGTCTTCTGTGGCAGTTACTCGGTGATTTGGGACATTACTCCTCAGCTGGATTCAGGTTTTGGCACTTGCACATGTTATTTGACTCAAATTGGCACACTTACTATTTATAGTAAGTTACTATTTTGGGAGAGTCAGGGTTTCTAATAATAGCAGGGCACCTAAACAGAGCATATTGGTAGTGTTGACCATTGATTGGGCCTTTGCAGTTGTTTCTAGACTTAGTGGTGTGTACTTACTATTTATAGTAAGTCAGCTATTAGGGGTTACTATCTTTGGCAGGGTGTCTGATCATTCGGTATTTGGCAAATTTGACCTTGGGTTCAGTTGGCGTGGCTAACTGTTGAGTATTTATGGAGTTATTAATATTTAATGTGTCATTAATGATTTTAATTTAAGGGTTTATAATATAAAGTTATATTATAACTTTATATTTATGTTGGCGTTTAAATTTGCACCTCTGGAATGCAGATTTGAAACGGACAACTATGCACAGATAAACTGCTCTTCAAATTAGGAGGGGAAGCTCCCTCTTGCTGATGGCGTTTAAGAAAGTAAACTAAAACTAAGTTGCCTATCTTTTTGATCAGCTAAGAGTACAAGGTTTATAAAACTCAACCGCCGTAGCTGAGATTTTCTGATTTGGAATTTCAACTACAACTAACTTATGCTAAAGACGTTTCTATTTTCTCAAGTAAATGCAGAGCAAGAGAAATAGAAATGAACAAATTTTGATTCTCTGACAAAGTACTTAGATAATCTCTCCTTCCAACATACATCTACTTACTTTCAATGCGAGTTGAAATTAAAGATCATAAAACACAATAAACGAAAATCTGAGACATTATATCAAGGCAAAAGAGGCTCAAGACTTTGTTTCTCAAATTTCTGGAACAAAGATAAACTAAACACATGCACGGAACAAGAATTTGCAGCTAAAAGAGACTTGCAAACTTGTTCTTACACAAAGTAAGCAGCAACTACAACAACAACTTGCTGGCTAAAAGAGACTCAACAATTTGCTATCATAAGTATGATTGAACAACACTGAATAACAAATAGAAGGCACGGATAGGCTCAGCGTTTTGTTATCACTAGCATGGTTGAAAATAAATGAGCAAGGCTGCTCTTATTTATAGGCAAGTAGAGGAGTAGGGAACCCTAAAATCTCCTTGCTTTTACAACTAGGGCTTGCTCAGCAAGCAAACTTTATTTCTAAAACTAAAAGAAGATAACATCTAACACCTAAGAAAGTAGGAAAAGCTGGAAGTGCCAACTATTACATTTTATCTTCTTTCTCTTCTTCAAAGAATAGATAAGAATTGTTCCAAGAATAGAAAGAAAGCAAAAAGAAAGCTTCTAGAAAGTTTCTAGAAGAAAGCTGCTTTAAATCTCGATCACATCCGCTAAAAAGTTGGAGACTGTGTCTCTGTCTGGGGATCAATACTATCAATAGCAAAGTTTCGCTTTTCTAAGATATCCTCTCCATCTGCAATCGATCTCAGGAAATCTTCAACTTCATTGGCCGCTTTCTCGAACTTTGCTAACATCATGGAAATTTGACTTAGGCCGCCTTCACTGCTGCGAACAACATTCTAAAACTGGGCTTGCACTTCATCAAGTCTGACATAGGAACCATCATCATGATGACATCGAGCAGGGACCTCTGTGATAAACTCATTTATGAATAGAAAAGCTTCAACTTCCCTTTGCCTATATGCAACAAACTCCTTTGCTATCCTCTCATAGGTTTTCACCTTGAAGATGTGATGCTCTCTCCATGCAAGGATCTGCTTCTTGTGTTCTCTTGAAACCATTGAACCATAGGCTATATTCAAATCTGCAATGATGATTTCATGCCTTGGTTTTACCTCTGCCATTGACTGTTCAAATCCCTAAATTCCTTGACGTAGCTTATGAGCATCATCTGTCAACTGGAATATTCGTGCCAAGATTTCCTTCCTTCTGACAATGAAATTCTCAATCCATTCCTGAGTTTGTTTCCCACATATTACCAGCTGTCTTAACTGATGATGATCAGCTGGTGTCTCTAAAACCTGGGGCAACAACTGAGTAGCCTGTGAAGAGCCTTGAACAAGGTTAGACATGTAAAGCCTGAGCTGCTGAACTTCAGCCTTGAGGGCTGCCTTGTCTTCTCCATCTTTAATCACTCTTTCTTGAAGGCTTTCAGATACAACTCTGAACATACTAACTTCTGCATGTTTGGTGCTTTTGCCAAGATTTCCCTTCACCATCACGAAGTCATCTAGATCCACTTGATCTTTGTTTCTATCTTTAGGAGGTATAGTAGTCTCCATGATCATTTCACCATCAGGATTTCTCTCAAAGTGGATTTGTCTCTTTGCTTTCTTCTTAGGCACTTCCTGATAGATATTGTCAAGGTCATCAAAATTCACTTGATATGAAGGTCTTCTTCTTACCCTTCCCAAGGAGCTTTCAAGCCAAGAAACGGTAGTATCTTTACTGACTTCCTTGGGAGGTACAATTGCAACTTCATCTTCTTCAATATCTAGATCGATGTGGATTGGTGAAGACCCTGCCAATGGTATAAAATCATGTGTTAAGGGCACTTCTTTTGTTTCCTTCTGAGGTATGGGCTCTTTTGGAGGAGCTTCTGCTTCAACTGTTGGCTGCTCCTGTATGACTATTCCCGAGAAGTCTAACCTTCTTACATTTTTAGTTGATCTGCTTCCCTTCACACCACCTTGAGACTGACTTACACCTTTCCCTTTTGATTGTGCTCCGGAAGAAGAGGGAATTGTTGACTGTATCCTTGGCGGCTCTGCTGCTGGGATGGATTTCTTCCTCTTGAGGACTAGGAAAACTTTGTTGTGTTCAAGGACTTGTCTTGTCCATTCTTCAACTGAGAGGGACTTCTTGTTAGCCCAATTGACCTGTGGAAGAGGCTGCTCTTCAATTCGCTTCCGAGCATACATTGGGAGAAGCACATCCTCATCATCATCTGATAACCTTTCGATATCCTCTGATAGGCAGTCTTTCATCTGATGAAGAGTGAGCCTGCTGTAATGTAATGTCCCCATTTTGCGAGCATTAGAGTTTGGTGGATTTAGCCTATTCTTGACCCTTGTAGGCTAATATGTCTGGATAGAGGGTCCCGTGTGGCAGTTACTTGGTGATTAAAGACATTAATTTTCAGCTGGATTCAAGTTTTGGCCTTTGCACAGGTTATTTGACTCAGATTGGCACACTTACTATTTATAGTAAGTTACTATTTTGGGAGAGTCGGGGTTCCCATTAATAGAAAAACACCTGAATAGAGCATATCGACAATGTCGACCTTGATTGGGCCTTTGCAGCTGTTTCTAGACTCAATTTCACATACTATTTATAGTAAGTCATTGTTCAGGGTTTCTATTTTTAGACAGGCATCTAATCACATGGAGAATAGAGAGAGTCGACTCCTGGCTCAGACGGTTTAGCAATCAGACAAGCACATCAAGAGATATTAAAATTTAAGTGACTTAAGTGATTTATTTAATATTTTAATATTATTATAAAGTTATAAAGTAACTTTATAATAATAAAGTCACTTTAATATATTAAAGTGCATTAAGTGAATAATTTAATGTGGGAATAAATCTTTTATCCCACATTGGCCAGGAAGGTGTTTGAGCTCTCCTAAGGAAAGAATGAAAAGAGAGGTAAGAGCTCATTCTTAGCATCGAGTTGATGAATATTATTTTGATTGATTTTTATTTGTGGAGCCTAGGGCTTTTGCAGTTTTCTTCTTTGATCATAGGAAATGAAAACTTCCTATTGATAGCATAACTGAGAGAGTGAAAGATCTCTTGAAGGGTTGCAATTGAGGAGAGGATAATTCAGTCCTTTCATTTGTGCAAATTGGTGAAGTTTCACAAGGTTTTTGAAGATTATTACTTGCAGATCAGAATTTGTGTGAGCTGCTACAGTGGCGTGAACATTGATTCGCTACAGTAACTTGGTGCATCATTCAAAGCATTCTCAGCCTAGGCACAATTTTGGAGAAGCATTGCATTCTTCCTTGGCATCGAATATTGGAAGGAGAAGGTCTGATATTATTTTCAGATTTTGAAGATAAAAACTCAGTCACATCATGGACGCCATTAGAGGCACGATTTTGCTTGCAAGAGCCGATACTTCCATCGATTTCTCTTTCAGCTTGGGGTGCTCACTTCCTTGGGTCTTGTTGATCATATTTTATGCTGATAGAGGCCTGGAATCTTTGGGAATTATTTTATAAAAATCATTGTCATCAGAACAGGGGCGGCTGCTTCAGAAAATTCGAATTGGGCTCTTGAGGTCTTCATACTTTGAGATATTGCTTGCTCCTTCATTGGAGACTCAGGGCGACTTCAAGCTACAGGTTCCTTTGAATATTTCATGCTATTTACATGTCTCTTAGATGCATATTAGAGGGTGTTTTTGTAGGTGAAAGTTGTATCAGATTTGAGCATTATTCATATGAATGCAAGCCAAGAGTCTTGGCATCTTCTCTCATTGTCATTGTAGAAGAGATTGCATTTCAAATTAGATATCATCATTTGAGGGTTATTCATGATTATGATGTTCATTTGGATAATATATTTGAATGCTTGCCAATTATTTGTCATAATGACTATGGCTGTAGGTGTTCTTAGTTTATGATCAGCTTGTTTGACAAGTATTTGTATTAATGTTATACGCTGTATTTATCAATTTCAATCATTGCTATGTATGAGAAGGGGTCAAGAACAGTCAGTTTACCACTCTCTTGCTTTGTAATCAGTCATGCATCACTAGTAGCACGTTAAGCATTAATTGCATCACTTTTGAAGTCATTTCCAAGCAACTAGATCAGACTGATAACTCAGACCAGCAAGCTTAAAGTTTGCATTCAAATTGCTTGAAAAAATTTCAAGGGAACAAAGAAGAGTTTTTGAGTTAGCTTAGGCTAGGCTCATCACATGTAACTACGCCTCCGCACCTCGAACTCATCTATGCAGTTAGCCCAAAAATATTCAAGAGCGGGCAAATGAGCATAGTTCTTCTCAAGTCAGGCAGCAAAGATGCCATGAGGGTCATATGATCGTCTCTCGCTGTAAGGCTTGAGACCAAGTTTATCTAACTCATCTCTCATGGTCTTAGCATCTGCTGCTGATCTGCATGTATAGATTCCCAACCCCAATGGAAAACTAAGGGTAGGTTTCTTTCTATTCCTCAAGACTGTGTGGACATCATGTGCTTGCCTTAAGAATTCCATGAAAATGACTTCATCTGATGGGTACCTTGGCAACATGAGTGGAGCACCGGAGAAGCCATAGACTCTAAGGTAGGTGAAAGTAGGAAACTGTATAAACCAATTTGCCCACTCTGCTACTGCTGCCCTGGCGGTGGATGAGACACGGATATGCAACTCATTATCCAGGTCTCGTACTGTGTGCATCAGGAAAGCCTCTCTCACCCTTTTGTAATGATGTAGTGACTTCGTGAACTCCAACTGAGGGTAGTAGTTGTAGATATGTTGTACGCTCAGAGACCCCTCGGTGTTCAACCCTTTGAATTGACCTTGGTAGGCCACTAGGTAGACTAGGTAGGAAACCATATAGAATTCATGAATCTAGAAGTATTCTGTTATTTGTTGATGGAGGTTGTCACTGATCAAGGTCGCCCAATCATAGAACTCAAGTCTTCTTCATGATGTGAGGTATAACGTAGAACACCCAAGGTTGAAATTTTGAGGCATCTTCTTGTCCAGTGACCCTGTTGAGCAAGGTGATCATGATAGCAATTTCATCTTTGAACTCTCGTCGCTTGATGTTCTTAGGCAGAGTCTTATGATTTTCTTTCATCCACTTTTGTGCAATCTTCTTGTTGTACTTGTCCTTGTGCATCTCCCATATCCTTTCGCATTCTCCTTTATAAATAGTTACACTTTCAGGCCAAGGAGGAATTGAGAAGCATTTCTCGATCATGTCAGGTTTCAAACTGCAAATCACTCTGCCATCAACTGATTGAATCTCCTGTGCCGCCGGATTGTAATGCTTGATGCAAGCGATTACAAATTCGAGACTTTGAACTGAAATAGGAATGGATGCCGCTGCGAGTAGTCCAGAGTGACCTAGGTTTCTGATTGCAATGTTACCTGCACTCTCCAAAGCATGTAGGTCGAATACCGGCTTGATGTGATGCAAGTTAGTCTCAGCTGTTTTGATGAAGTCATGGTATAGTGCTGACTTGGTCTTGAAATCATTGGGAGTGTATTCTATTTTGAAAGCCTTGAAGAATGACTATAAACTCGCCTAGGTTCAGACAAGTTTTGAGCAACTTACTATTTTTAGAATGCTGGGTTTTCTTCTTCAAATGGACAAATTTTGAAAATTTTCTGAGATATGGGTTTTACTCAGAATTTCGTTGCAAGATAACCCAGATCGTCCGTTTTTGAAAATTTTGAGTGTAGACTGAAAAAGCTGCAAACCCTAATTTCTTCAAATTTTCATGAAAAAAGCTAGCACTTGGGTTTTGTTCAAAAGAAGATTCGGAATGAACCCAGTTGATCAGATTTGAAAAATACTGAGGGCTGATTGAAAAAACAGTAAACCCTAAAATCTGAAACTTTCTTGAAAAAAAAGCTATGATGTGGGTTTTCTTCAGAAGATTGTTTTAAGAGGACCCAGATGATCAAAATTTGAAAACTCTGATGATTTCTCTGACATGCAAGGAAAAAGCAGCTGCTGCAACTTGAGAAAACTCCTAAAAAATTCTTCAGAAAGATGAGATGAAGAGACTTAGATGGCTGAAAATTGAAAACCTTGACCTTCTTCAAAAATTCGATGTTTTGGATGAAAAAAGCATGAAAAACGAAGTTCTTATGTTGCTGGTCTGAAAATTAATGAAGAACTTTTTGAAAATCAACAACCTTAACTCTTGAATCTTGAAATAAAAACTTCAAAGTTGCTGCTCCTCTTCAACTTGGGTGCCACCTGCAAAGAATAATGAATTTTGAATGATAAAAGCCTCTTAAATAAGCCTTTTGCTTGAGATAACTCTGCTTTTTTTTGCTTTTATCCATTCAAACCCTAAAATCTTCCTATTCATTGAACCCGGACATTCATGTTCATCTTGCAATTTTGAAAATTTGAAAATTTTGACTAAGGCAAGACAACTTGGGCGCCCTTCTTGGCTAGAGGTGCCAATTTCTCTAGACTTAACCATTTTTTGAGTTTAATTAACTTTTCCTCAATTTTGAACCCTGCTTTGATTCTGATATTCGGCTTCCAGATTGATCCGATGGACGAGTTGAATGATTCATTGCGAAGCCCGACTTAATTTGAGAAGATTGTTCTTGAGGCATCTTTAGCTAAAAACTTTGTTTTGTCCTTCAAAATCTTGGGCATCTATTCTCTCTAGGGGCGCCCATCTCAACCAGACTTGAACCATTTTCACATTTTTCAAGTTTCAAGCTTAACTCTTCTGCTTCAGAAGATTTTTCCATTTTGGATGATCTGGGCATCTGATGGGCTTATGGCTGGGCTCGTTACAGAGTTGAGAAGATTCTAAGAGGGGTCTTCTGGGAGTCACATCTGCAGAAAAGTTCATTAGAGGCATCAAAAGCTTGGGCGCCCCTGGCTAGCTGGGGTGCCCAACTTCACTAGAGTTAGAATATTTTCTGTATCTTCTCCTTTGCTTTTGACTTTTGACATTTAGCTCTTGTTTTTCCTTCTGTTCCGCCTTTAGCATCTATTGACTGCCAACTTAGATTGACGAGCTGATGATTCCATTGGAAAGTTTGATCAAATCTGAAGAAGTGATGTTGGCGGCTTCACTGGCAAATTCATCTATTTAGGCCCTCAAAATCAAGGGCGCCTAACTCCTCCAGACTTAGCCATTTTTGCTTGATTTCATCTTCAAACTTGAATCTTCATCTTATACCTTCAACTTTGATCTGGATTTTCCGGAGATTGACCAGTCTAATGTTTTGATGGAGATATCCGCTGCGAAGCTGATTGAATTTCGAAGAGATTGATCCCATCTGCAAACCCTAACTGCTGAGTTAGGCCTCTCAAAAGACTAGGCACCCCTGGACACTTGGGGCGCCGAAAGTTCCTAGACTTAGACAATTTTCAGTGATTTTTATGATTTGCTTTTTGTCTTCTGTTTGAAACCTCTTTGTTTGATCCTGAATTCCGGGTGACTAGTTGAACCGTTGGTTGCGCTGCAGGGATCATGGTGGAGCTGAGAGGAAACTGAACAACATTGCCTAGAAGCTCAAACCCTAATTCCATCATCTGATGCCCTAAAAAAATGGGCGCCTATCTCCTCTTGGGGCGCCCATGGCTAGCAGACAGTCATTTTTCTACAGTTTTCACCTTCATCCTTCGTTCTTTGTGCATGTTCTTCAACCCATCTTCTATTCAAAGCTTGAACGTTGAACCTGACACTTGGCAACTAACTGACCTCCATTGATGACTATGAAGTTCTCGAAATGCTTTTTGAAATTGAAAAAGTAGAATAGACCCACTAGGGTAAAACTGATCGTTTTGTGATTCTGACTGCACTAGCCTGATGAGAGAGTATTTTAAGCCAATCAAAATCAGTTTGAACCTTGGCGGACAAACTTTCTATTTTTAGAAAGTTTTGCCAAAATTCGTTTCGAAAGAAACCCATAA
>VDFB02083175.1:0-29994 GCA_007258455.2 Sequoia sempervirens
CTAAGATTAGACAAGGGTGTTTCATCAGGATTACTCTTTATGTTTTTAGTATCAAAATCATGAGGTAATTTAGCTCCTTTGTCAACTAGATATAGAAAATATTTTTCTTTGTTACGCTCCAAGATCTTTTCTAAGGCTTTGTGAAATTTAGGATCTTGCTTCGCCTCTCTGAGATGTTCTTCATCGTGTTCATCATCACTATCTACAAGAGTTTTGCTTCCATCCTTGTTGAAAGGGAATGGATTTTTTTCTCTTTCACCCATGTTGTCATTAAAAAGGGGATTATGACTCACACTATAAAGGGTATTGCTAGTCTCACCTTCCTCTTGATTTCTTTGAGTATGATCTTCTTGTTGAATATCCTCTTTCAACTTATTATATTGAGATCTTGTAAAAATAGGCATACAATTTTGAAATGTTCCTCTAGACTCAGATCACAATTTGATAAGTGCAAAAATGATGATGCCTTGATCTGATAAGATGAAAATCCTATGATATGATCAAAGAATTTCCTAGCCCTTGATTGTGGCTTCCAATGATGAAGGATATCAGAATCCTGTTGGGGAAGTTGAATCAAGAAATCAGAAGTTTGTTTGAAAGGTGCAATTTTTAAGATTTGATCTTTGTTTTTGAAGAATGATAGCCTAATTATATTCACTAAAGGATTTGACTTGGATGTGTTGAATATTCAATAGAAGGTTGTGGTAGATAATCAAACTCAAGAGGCTGATTGTGATTGTGTTGTTGAGATAGAGCTCTTCTCTGGAAATATGCTCATGAATATAAAGGCTCTACAGCATACTTGTCAGTAAACCCCCTAGAAAAATATTAGTATCTATGGAGAAACTTACGGTAGTGGAGCAAGACGTTTCGACTCTTATACAAAAACTTTCTATGTTGCAAGGTTTTCTTGTAACCTAAATTTTTCTTAGGTTTCTTGATCCTATTGACAATCAATTTCTTGAAAATTTTGGTTGATTTCCACTCTCTAAGCATGGGATAAATGTCAAGATGCTATTGGACTGAAGATGTTATAGACTCAGATATGTCAAAAGTAACAATTCTAGAAAAGTGACAGATGCGCTACTTTGTACCCTATATGCACTGCAGAAACAGGTATATGTGCCAGAGAAATAGTCAAATGCGCTACAACAGACCTTATATGCGCTACTCTGTGTCCTATATGCACTACAGAAAAATGTTTTGATAGTGACAGAAACTGTTCATAGAATATTCAGTTTATGCACTGAAACGGGCTCTAAAAGTGCTGAACTAGCTAGTGAATGCGCTAGAACAAACCCTATATGCACTACTCTGTGTCCTATATGCACTAAAACAGTTTCCCAAAGAAGTTTTTGAAACAGTTTTGACCAGTTTTCAACTGAATTTTTGTATGTGCATTTATGATGATCTTTTATCTGAATTAATGTGATTGAAAACACAACAAACACTCTGAAAACAGTTGTTCTTAAGCCCTATACTAAACATCAAATGTATGCTCAAAAATGTTTTTCAAAAAGTGTTTTTAGAGGTTTTACACATAACAAAAAATTTAGGCAGACTCACTCTTAGTACTCAAGTAGGTCATCCTAATAATCAATAGCCCACATCTTAGAATTGCATCGACTCACACAGTTGTGTCAGCCTTGAAGGGGCACCCGTGTTTTTGTCTTTTTGAGGTGCGTACTCAGACTGACGGAAGTGGATACTGGATCCCCTGAGCAAACGGTCCTTGGCAGTTAAATGGTGAGTATCTTGGGGTAGATTCTTCCCTCCCCTTGCACTGTGATTATCAGGATGTTCAAAAATTGACATGGTGAGCTACTACACTAGGTTCGTAGTAAGGGTTTTTGTTCAGTGCGGCAATAATAAACTCCCTCAAGAGACCTCCCAACCTTTAGAACAAAGGCTTTGGGGATGGTTATCTTGCACACTACCGGGAAAAGTGAGTTTCCCCAGATTCGCTTTAAATTTTATAGTGGGGTGCAATAGTCTAGCTTTGACTTGTACCCACTTGGGTCATTCATCTTGGGTGAGTACTTTTTCCCACAAGAGTAGGCCCTCGAAAGGATGTAATAAAGCATTAAAATTGCATGAATGTAAAAGGAAAGTCTAGTATTCTGGTCACCCAATTAAGGGGAGAGCATAGACCTATTGCCACAAACATAGTAGACAATGTTCTTTTTAAAACCTAAATCACAATGATCTAAACTATGTGAAGATGTTGCTTCACAAACACAAGTTGTTCAATTTTAACTACAAAAATCATTGCATGGTGACTATCCTAGATTGCTTCATTTTAATCCATGTCTACCCTAGGGTTGCTTCTTTTTAAAAAACAAATGTGACTATCCTAGATTAGTTCCTTTTAAGCCAAAAAAATCCTATCTATGGGAGGAGTCAGACTCAGAACCTTGTTTAGTTACAACCTACATGCACTAAAAGATCACCTATATGCACCACAAAAATAAGTAAATGTGCTAAAATAGATCCTATAAGCGCTGTCGAAAGTCCTAAATGCATTAAAAGAAAATGCAACATAATTTTTTTTTTTACAAATTTTTTAATAAACTGGGCTGAGTATATGCGCCATTATGTTCCTTATAAGTGTTGTTTTGTTCCCTAAATGTGTCGAAACAGTCCCTGGATGCACCGAAAGACCTGCAAAAGCACTGAAAGAAACCCTGGATGTGCTATAGAAACTCACGGATGTGCTACAGAAATCCACGTATGCGCTTAAACATAAATTTTTGCTGAAAATCTAAATTCCAACATGAAAAATCTTGTCAAAAAACCTTCAAATAGATGTTAAAAATGGGGCAAGGCCCCACGGTGGGTACCAGAAATGTGTGATCGATTTTGAAAGTGTGATAAATATGAATCAAAAGTAAATCAAACACGCCAATGAAACTTTAAATTAAAACATATAATAAAGAAATGAAATTGCAAACTTTGTTTATATTTCAAAGACATTCCATTGTCCTCTATCTCCAATGTTTTTGTTGATTCCAGCTAGCTCTCAGATCTTGGGCTAGGCTCAACAAGCGGTCTTCCTAGAGAACGAGATTAAAGATGAATGCATGCAATGCTATGCTAAGACATGATTATGCTTATGCTAAACATGATTGCTAAAATGAAAGATTACAAAATTGATAAAAGATTATGCTAGAATGCTAGAATGCTAGAATGTAATTAAATTCTAATGCACAAGCGTTGTGTGTTGTAGGTAACCAATGCTTAGATTCACAAGAGTATTTATAGAGTTTTCGAAAGATTATGATTGGCTGATGTGATCAATGGCTGTGAAAATTCATGGCAGATCGAACGGTTGAAGATGGAAAAGACTGGAGAGAAAAATAGAAGAAAATAGAAAGCAAGCTTTGTTTCCTTTTTCGAAAAGGAGATAAGATGAGATGATAAAGATGAATTGTAAAAATCATCTTTTTGTAAGATTTTGGAAAGATTTTGAAGATAAATAATGAATTATAAATTCAATTATTTATTTATGGGTGATATGGAGATTTTTCCTAATTAAATAAATCATTTAATTAAGATTTGAAGAATAATGGAGGATTTCATAATTAAATAAAATATTTAATTATGATTTGAAAAGATATGGAAGATATTTAATTAAACTTTTTAAGAAATAATATGTAAATGAAATTAATTAAATAAAAATATTTTATTAATTAGAAGAAAGATTTGAAAAGAAATATTTAAATTTAATGAAATCAAAAGACTTAATTAAATTCAAAAAGTGATAATTAATTAAAATAAATAAAGTGTATTTATTTAATTAATCAAGTAGACATATGAATGTGAAATAATTAAATAAAATTGATTTATTTAATCATGACGAAAGAATAAATTGAATGAACAATATAATTAAATTAATTAAATTTAATCATATGTAGAGGACTTTAGAGAAATTAATTAAATAATAAATATTTAATTAAATGTCAGGATTAATTAGACATGACCAATTTTATGCATATACAAGTAGCCTTATGAAATCCATCATATTGCATGGACATCTAGCATAACATAGCTTTCTAGCCAGTATATTTATGTACCTCATGAGTGAATTGGCATAAGGCAGCTTGATGGTCCTTATGAGAGCATTATCTTGTCTAACATAATATTCAAGAGATGATGTTTGGTATTTGAGACAAATTTAAGGCTAATGTCTCTTTTCCTTACCAACTTGAATGATTTTTAGTACTAACCTTGTGTTGTTGTTTTATGTGTCTTCTATGTGTTTGCATTGTGCAGTGTTTTCATTTCATGTTTATTTTTGCATTATGTTGTTTTATGTGTCTTCCTCGTGTATGCTTCATGTTTGTCATACTGCATTTCACCTCATGTGTGTGCTTCTTTGTCCTTATATTATCTTGCCATAGGATCTTGAATTTGGGGGCTAGCACAACCCTTATATTCGATGTTGTCTTATCTCTTCAATGTTTGGATAATTGAACCATTCTTAGTTTTATTCGTACCTAGTGTGAGTCTGATTGTAATTTTGTACTCTCACTAAAGTGGGGGATAAATGTAGTATCAAAAAATGTTACCCTTGAAAATTTCACACAAGGTTTAGCACCCCTCTATGTGCTTGGACCTAATTATGCATTTAATCTGCCTATTTTATGAATATCTTTTGAAAATAAAAAGACGGGATTGAAAACAAATATTGAATAGTTTCTCTTGATGTTTAAGGCCCCAACAAGGATGGGTCTAGACTAGGGTGCCCAATACCTTTTTCCAATGCTTTTTGGCTCAAATTTAAATATTTTAGTGTCAATATTTTATTATTTGAAAATCCAAAATCATTTGTCGACTATCAACATTTGATTTTTGAAAAATTAGAAGATTTGCATATAATACAAATATTTTTCACTATTTTAATCCTAACATTTTTATCGAGCAAATTGAGCATCCTAAAATCATTCAAGGAAAGTGAAGAGAAAAATTAGTAGGGTTACAATAAAATTTTATTTTATTCAAGCATCATGTTAGTCATGTATCATGTTTTTATGTAAGTTTTCTCATGTTTCATGCTTATTTGTTTTTTGAGTACTAACAATTGCAGGACTTCAAATCAAGCATCAATTTCTCCTTGAAGGTGATAAGCACATGACTTTAGTCCATCAAGGAATGTAGATTTGAGTGGTGAGTTGTACCATAGTCAAATTATCACTTGTTTATCCTTTAGCATTTTCCCACCTAGGGGTAAGCTCTCTTTTTACATCATCATAACTATTGTGGAGGCAGGAATACCAAAACAAGGTTTGACTAAGGTAAGCCCCTAAACGACACAACCCTTCCCCCTTTTTCATGTGTGCAATTTTTTAAATCTAAAGAAAATTAGAGGAATATTGAAGAATAATTTCTCATTTATGCATTCAAACCCTACAAGTTGTCAAATCAAGGAAAGTGGATTTTATCAGTGACAGATGAAGTTCTAACAATGACCCCAAAAGAGAAGATCTTGCAAATTAATAGAAACAAGAGGGTGAAGTCAAATCTTGAGTAGCAGTTACCCAATCTAGGGCACCCAATGCCCCTATTCAACTATTTTAGACTTAAATTTATATGCTAGGTTCCTCTTTGTCTTCCCTCTACTTTTATGGAATTTGTTTATGTCTACCTATTCTATGTTTCTCAGAAATCTCAACAGTTTTTCATATTTTCATAAATAACCTAGGAACATCATTACATCATAAAATTTAGTCAATTAACAATCAAATCATCACAACAACGCATCACAAAAACAAAAGATTAAATCCTCGATCCACCATTCTAGTTTTTCCATTCAGGTTTTTAGCCAAGTGGGTATTGAGATCATTTTTAATCCTTCTCTAAATGTTCATATTGGAAGAAGTGTGATTTAGGACCTAGATCCCCTTTTCCAATCAAACACCATAACATAGAACATATTTTCAATCTAATCATTAGTCTAAAAAATAGGAGAGTAATTTCACCATTGAAATTTTTTTCTTGAACTCAATGTGCATGGACTTCAAAGTGCTTTATTCTTTGATCTTGAATATTATTTTTGGAGAAAGAAATGCAAATTTGGTCATTAGACAATAAGATAATACCCTAATTGGCACCCAAAGAAAAGATCATTGAATGGTTTATTTAGCAAGGTTGATTTGTATGCTACTTATATTGCACTTTTATAGTGAGGTTTTATGGATGAAAGTGAAGCCAAGGAATTAAAATGAGGAAATAAAATAAAAGAAAGGAAATTACACTAATCTTTATACCACCATTTGAAGATTGCTCCTCTAATACGAAGTAGAAGTGCCCTTTTCCACTTGATATACTATCTAATGCATGTTTGATGCTATTTGTATACAGTGTGGATTTATAAAGACTCAAACTAATATAATAAGGGTATATTGAATGGGTTTTCAAGGGTAAAATGACATCATAAATTTAGCAAAATCGGAATGATGGAGAATGAATGAAAAGGCATCAATTTATAAATTTTTGATGCATAGAATAGAGGGTTGAGATGCATTATAAGATAGAGGGGGTGGAGGACCTAGATCTATTGGATAAACCATATTGTTGTAGGAAAGATGTCACAAGATCTAGTCTCCCCTCTATTCTCATGGTACTAGAGGGCATGTCATGCCACTGTCATTGATCATATAAAAAAAAATTACCAAACACACTACAGTTTATAGGGGGCTACCCGATTCCTGCAGTCTAAAAAAAGGATAGATGCTTATCCCCGTGATAATTTTCACAAGGTGGAAGCTCAAGAAAATGACATGTTGCATGGGGGAGAGGGCTAGGTTTTCTCACACATGTGTGAGAAAACATTGGGAAGAAAATGAATTTAAAATGTGGAAAGGTTTTAAAAAGTTTAAGAGGGGAGAAATCAAGAGGTGTCACATGTGAGAGAAAGAAGAAAGTGTAGGGTGGCTACACATCTATCGGATAATCATACACATGTGTGAGTAGCCAATGATAAAGTTGTGTGGGAAATCAAGGTGTCTCAACCTTGGAAATTTCCTCAGTTATTTATTTATTCTTATTTTATAATTTCATGCGGATATTATCATTTATATTATTAAATAATTGTGCTCCATCAAAAGGGGTGATATTTTGAGTTGACACTTTTTCCATGTGTCTGTGCTTTAAAAAATAAGTTAGTAGTTATCAAAAGATTCCCATTTAGTGGTCTAACATGGAAAGCCTATATTTAAGGATGTTATGAGAGATTTTATGACAAATGTAAGGGCTAAAAGTGGGATATATCATTTTGGACATGAGAATCATCTATGACATGCATAAGAGAATATTTTCATAAGCTATTTATGGTCTATAACGCGTGTAAGAGAATCTCAAGTTTTCTACAGATTCTTATGAAAACTTGTAGGAGGGTGTAATGTCATGTAAGTGACAATGTTTATCATGTAAGGGTCGTATGGTTTTTTACCATGGTATTTTGGAACCTTGTTTTGACCCATGGTAATGTTTTACAATGGTATATGGGCTCCCATGAGTCTACATATTGAGGGGTTCACATGGAGACACCATGAGAGGTTTTACTAGTACCCAAATGTTGTTGGATTGAAGATTCAAGAGGAGTTAGAGTGGATGTAATGTAATTAAATATTCTAATAATACAAGTTATTCATCTCTTCTTTTGTGGAGTTTTTTCCTGAAGGGCTTTGTCCTTGTTAAACATTGTTTTTGGTGTTCAGTTTTCTATTTTATACTTTCATTCTTATTATTGATTTAAAACTCCATATGGTAAACACTATTAGATCTGATTTACAATTGATTTAAACTTTTATTATTTTTGTTCACCTTTTTTCTAATATTTGGTATTAGAGCCTCGCCAATTGTGTGTCTTGCGTGGTAGAATAGAGGCTTTTTGAGCTATAATGGGAGTTTCATTGATTATTTTTTTGCATTTTTTTGTGTTGAAACCATGGCTACAACTTCTCATTTGGTCATCAAAAAATTTAATGGAATGGGATATGAGTTGTGGAAGCTAAAAATGGAGGATGATCTCCTTGAAGAATGAGATCAATGGGTGGTTGTAACTATAAGCAGTAGAATGGGGAAAACAAGTTAAACATGCTTCTACGCTTCTAAATAGGACATTGCATCTAAGATTTAAAGAATTTAAACTAATTTAAACTACAAATCTTCAAAAATCTATCCTATTGCTCTCTAACTCTAAAGATCTCTCTAATCTAATTAACTCTCAGATTTAGAAGCTAATTAAACTATTGAAATGACACTTAGAGAATGAGAATTAAGCTATTCTATTCTAATATGATTAACTATGCAACTAGAATGATTCTACAGCAAAGCTTCTAAGAAGGAAACTACTGTAAACTGCCATAGTTGAGATGCTGGATGGATGTTTGATTGAATGTTGAATGCTGGAGATGCTGGATGCTTGCTTTGGAAACCTGCAGAGTAAGATTGCATAAGTTGGGATCTATTTCTTGTAGCCAAAGAGCTGTATTTATAGCTTTCACGACAGCACAATTGCACAGGGATACGGGATAAGGGGCTGTGATTCAATCTGGAGAATTGAAGGGCATGGGATGAGAAGATGGAGCTGATCATGGAGGATGGTTTCTCCCCATGAAAACACCAGGAAAGATAAGAGGGAAGGTGGGTGGAAGGTGGTTGAGAGAATTTCCTGTAGGTTTGTCCCGGAAGCTCTTCCCGTGAATGACAGTGCCATTAATTAAATTTTGAGAATTTAATTTTATTGGTGAGTGAATAGTGTAAATGATTTATGCATAAATTTAAATAATTTTAATTTATTTAAATTTAGCAAAAAGAGGATTGAATAATTTAATAAATCAAACTATAGGGTTTGTTTATTAAATTAAAACAAAAGGAGAATGATAATTAAATAAAAGTTTTTAGAATATCTTTATTTAATTAAGAAGAAATGCGATGAGGTAATTAAATAACACAAATTATTTAAGTTGTGTATTTAATTTATGATAGAAGTATAAAAGAAGTAATAATGATAATAATTAAATAAAACAAAGTTTTTAATTTTGTTTATTTAATTATGAGAGAAATAATATGATGATAATAATTAAATAAAACAAAGTTTTTAATTTTGTTTATTTAATTAGGAGAGAAATAGAAGAATTAATAATGAACTTAATATAAATAAATATTTCTATTTATTTACTAAGTAGATGAATTTAAGATAAATTAATCAAATAAGTCGTATTTAATTAATTAGATTCTCCAGACCATTTTTAGGTGTCTACATTTTGCCCCTCTTTGAAGTGATGGGTTTACACATTGCTTCAAAGAATGATTTTGCCTCAGCTGCCAGTATTGACGAAAAGTTTAAAATATGCCCCTGATTTGCCCCAAATGTTGAATTTTGAAATGATAGCAATATATGCCCCCACGGGAGATAAATTGATGAATTTTGAATTTTTTTATGATTTTTCAAAATTGTTGAATTTTTATGATGATTTGATGATTTTATGATGAAGAAACAATTTATCTTCCGCCAAAATTGTCCAAAAATGCCCCTATGATAGATAAGAATTAATTTCCCAGAAGGAAAAATAAATAAATCTCACGAAAATCCCACAAAAATAACCTATAAATGTTCAAAAGGTCATTTTCATAAGTCATTTGTGCATTTGACTTTGACAATCTTGTGATAGAGACCCTCAGAGTGCTAGAGCTTCAGGATGCCGATCCCTTACCACACCCACCGACTCGAGCGTGTGCGACGTCATGAGCGTCCGGCCGACTATGGACCTCCGGTATGTACCCCAAATCTTCCTCGTGATTCACACTCGTACGTTTTATGTCTTTTTGCACATGTTTTTGTGTTTTTAGTGCGCGGCAGACGCGGTTTAGCGCGTCGCTGATCTGTTGTAGCGCGCCATAGTTTTAGCGCGTCGATAGAGTTTTGTAGCACGTACGTGGATTTGGGTAGCACGTTAGAAGTTTTAGCGCGTCTGGTCAATTTTGTAGCACGCCAATAAGATTTTGTAGCGCGCCACCAGAAATAGCGCTCTAGGCAGATTTCATAGCGCTTCAGTAGGATTTTGTAGCGCTTGGAAGAATTGATTGATGAAAAATTGTGCACTTTGATTTTCGTCGATTTGTTGTTGATTCCATCTATTTTAGTTTGATTGTGACTAAAATATATGGTAAATGATCTCATGATGAGCGAGATCTATTGGTTGATAATAATTACCCTCATGATAGGCGAGGAATAATTAAAATTTCCGAAGGAATGAACCCAATTGATAGATGAAGGTTCCTTGATAAATTGATAGTTTGATAGGTAAAGCACAATTTTTGAAAATTTGATGATCTCCTGATGTTTGATATTTTGATTAAAATGTTCTGTTTGTATGATAACAGGAGCATTTAGATGTTATCCAGGTGCGAGAGCAGTTCCCTTGGCATTTTGATATGATACCGTGACTTTCACCTGATGAGAGACAGCATATTACCGCTTGCAGTTTAGTGACATTACTGGATATGCCCCATATTAGACTTAATAGGGGTCTGTTAACAGCCTTAGCAGAGCGGTGGCATAGTGATCACAACACCTTCCACTTACCTACTGGCGAGATGACTATGACGCCAAAGGATGTATGGTGTATTCTTTGCATTCTTTTTGTTGGAGAGATTGTAGTGCATGATTCAGAGGAGGTTGGTGGGGTAGAGGCTATGCGGAGAGTCTGTCAGGATCCCCATGTTGCGGGAGAGTGGGTTCCATGGATAGATATTTATGAGTCATATGCTCCACTTCCTTCAGTTTTGGTCAGCTTTATTAGTGGATTCCTTTGTCCTGATAAGAGGTCAAAGGGTCTATCTCTCAGATGTGGTCAAGTTTTAGAGGGCATGGTGGTGCACAGGACGAGATACGCCTGGGGCATGTGCATGTTTGCTCAGCTCTATCATTATTTACATTGGATCATGTACCTCAGCGGCAGTAGTTTATCGGCGGGAGCTACCCTTCTCTAGGTATGGGCATGGGAGCATATTTTCGTTACACGTCCCGTGCCGGTGTTAGCGAGACCAGCGACGAGATCCTATGTGTTTCATTACAGAGGCAGGCCTACCCAGCATATGATGGGTAAGCTAGATTATTGGAGGTGGATTATCGATGATTTGGAGATGGTGACCTGGCGTCCGTATTTAGACTGTGATGACTGGGATGATGATGATATTGAGTTAGGGTTCTTGGCCGATTCGATGTATTTGATCGGGAAGAGCCCCAGGATTTTGGAGCGATTCCTGTTCCGTCGTGTCTACAGGCAGTATGGTATTATGCAGTGCATGCCACAGGGAGTAGCGCATTATGGACGATGTCGGATAGATGTCAGTGATTGGGCTCCTAGTTTTCCTTATGGGGCGCTTGCTGAGGGTTATCGTGCTCTACAACCATCAGCATGGGATATGCGATGGGATATCGTCGAGGCACATGTTACTCCTGAGTATGGACAGTTTTTGGCTCTGCACCCTCCTCCACGTATTACTATTCTGGATGAGCCAGTACTAGCCCCAGCAGCAGCACTAGCAGCACCAGCACCAGCAACAGGTGGTCAGGTTGGTCAGCAACGGGGGAGAGAGGAGGATGTAGATGTGGATGTGGAGATCAGCTCGAAGACTGACAGTGATGAGAGTATTGATAGTAGGGAGGATAGCAATGATGATGATGGTGGAGATGGGGGAGACCGAGCATAGCAGGTACCACAGAGCCATCTTCTAGTGCACCTCGTAAGAGGCAGGCTGTTGCTTCCTCGTTGGTAGATCGATCAGAGGTTGCAGGTTTACAGGTGCAGGTTCAGACCTTATAGGGACAACTAGCACAGGTGCAGGGATTACTAGCACAGACACAGGCTCAGATGCAGGCACAGCTAGCCACTGCACAGACATAGATTACCTCTCTGATTGGTGAGAGAGATGGGGCCAGACAGGCAGCAACGACAACACAGGCTCAGTTAGCAGGTGTTCGGGCACAGTTGACCACTGCCTAGGCACAGATCATAGCCTTGACTGTAGAGTGGGATACTGTTAGATAGACGGCGGAGACAGCACAAGCTAATGCAGAGAGATTGTAGAGAGTGGCAGATGGGACCTCTGTGGTAGATTACATGCGAGAGGCGATGCGAGCAGGTGCTGAGGTTGAGTTCTATAGGAGCCATTACCATGAGCTTTTCCCCCCAAAGCAGAGAGTTAGTTATGCCCAGTCCCGCTCAAAGAGGACTCGTTCGAGGACAGTGAGCAGAAGTGTGACACAGCCTCTTCCGAGAGATTTGAGAGATCCTGGGACATCTGGTGGTGGTACTGATACTGGCGCGAGACCTGCTCCTTCTGGTGGGAGCACCACTTGATATCATTTGTGTACCCTTTGAGAGACATATACAGCCATTTTTGACATGATGTTATTTTCATCCTTTTCAGACTTCATTGTATACTTGACACTTGATGAGATATATATGTGTAGCAGTTCGATTGATCTATGATATGTTTTACCTAATTTACGTGATGGATGCATTGATCTTATGATGTGTTCTACATGATTGATGTGATGGATGCATTGTCATTTCTATGTTTTATGATGATTTATTTTACTAGCTTGTATGGATGCATTAATGATGATGTGATATGATATTGATGATGTATTTATTTTCTTAATGAGATGCAATGTATGATAAATAAAATCTGATGTAAATGAATGATGAATGAAATGATAATGGATATGAATGATTTTATATAATGAAATGTAATGATTTTTGAATGAAATGTAATGATGTATGAATGAAATGTAATGATGTATGATGAAAATGTAATGATGTATGATGAAAATGTAATGATGTATGATTAAAATGTAATGATGTATGATGAAAATGTAATGATGTATGATATATAAATGAGATGTAAATGAAATGATAATGGATAAAATGTATTATAGAATGAGATATAAATGAATGATGTGTGTAATGAGATGTTATGTGATAGGTAGAATGATGTATGGGTATATGATATATGAAATGAGATGTAAATGAAATGATGTAAAATGTCCTCTATATGTATGCAATAAATGATGATTTTGTAACTACATGATAATGACAATGTGATGAGACGTAAATGCATGATGTAACATAACGTGTATATGATGCCACGAAATGAGATGTTTATTGTGAAATTTATGATGAGATGAAGAAATGATTTTATATGCATGTCATTATGAAAATTGTATGTGTCAAGTATACTCAATCTTTAATAAGAAAAGATAACATTATTTGTGAATGAATCTTTGTAACTTGTGCAACCAGTACTCTGCAGATGTATTATTATGAATGCAATCTATGTTAACCATGCAATCCTATTTTATCAATGAAAACCTAAGTGTCATTTCAATAATTATTTTATTCTGCTTTGTATCATCACTGAGCTTTATTTTAAAATGTTGAAAGTGAATACAAGCATCAATGATATGAGATAGACCAATGATGACCTGAGCATTTCTTTCATGATATTTGATATTGCAAGTGAACACAAGCATCAACGTATAAGATAGACCAATGATGACCTGAGAATTTCTTGCGTAAACAAACAAGAATTAATCATTTTCTTAAGTGAATCAGAATGTCATCCATGATACTTGGTAGAGCACTTCCCGTGACAATTCACAAAATAATAATGACTAACTCACAAATAGCAAACAAAGAAAAGGTATCATTCTCCTTCCTTGCTTCTCTAGTTCAATACATCATCGAGTAGCTCCAAAGAAATGATAAACAAATGAAAAAAAGTAAAAAGGACAACAATTCAAATTCTACTTAATGTATTTTCAAATCATTATTCAGATTAGATCATCAATGTTGAAATGTGTGTGCGGATGTTTGCATGATATTCCCAAATGTTTGACCAAATGATGTAACCTAAAGACCTATCCTAGGGGTCTCGGGGACTGATCAAATATTAGTCTTGCCTACGTTATACACGCAGAGACCACGTAGTTCGACTGACACAGACTAGACTTTCAATTGATGTAGACTCTATTTTTGTGTTTTCGATTTTATGAATGTTTTTGCATGGATTTTCTGATTTTCTGATGTGTTTGTATTTTGATTTTCTGATGTTTTTGGATTTTTGATTTTCTGATGTTTTTGGATTTTGATGGATTTTCAGATGTTTTGGATGTTGATGGATTTTCTGATGTTTTGGATTTTGATGGATTTTTTGATGTTTTGGATTTTGATGGATTTTTCAAGTATCGTCAATTGGTGTTGTCATGTTTGACTGCCTTTCCATTTAAGCTGAAAGTCCATTGTACCAAATAACACTAGGATGTTGCCCCCAAGCTAGGGTAAAACATGATATCCTTGCCATGACATGGATAGTGGTAATGATTATCCCAAATGATAGATGGAAATGATATGAAAGGAAACAATCGTGACAAAACTATATCTAAATAGATAGAAGAGCTGGTGAAAGTCACAAGTAGCACCTGTTTGCCAGGTTTTCATCACTTGTTTTTATTGTGTCCTCTTTCTTTTTCTTTTGTATTTTTTTTTTCTTCTCTCTTTTTCTGTCATCATGATGCCTGTTTGCTAGGTTTTCATCAAGACAACTTTATTGACCGTGCACTAGATATCCTCAAGTGTAGAATTTCCTGAGATGAATGTTGTTCATGGGCTCCTCCATTATGTCTCCTTCTGGTGTAGACAACCTATATGCTCCTGATCCATAGGATAATATGATGATATAAGGTCCTATCCAGTTAGGTTCAAACTTTCCCTTCTTTTCTCTGTCTGCTTGATTTCTAGGGTTTTCCCGTAGGACCAAGTCTCTGATCTGGAAGACTCTAGGCTTAACCCTATGATTATAGTTCTGAGACATTCTTTGTTGATAGGCTGTCAAATGATTGACAACTTATTGTCGTCGTTCATCAAGTAGTTCTAATTCTTGAAGTCTAGAGATCCTATAATCTTCATCTGAAATGAGTCCCTTTAGTGAAACTTGAAGGGATGGAATTTCTACCTCGATAGGTAATATTGCTTATGATCCATAAACAAGAGAATATGGTGTAGCTCCTGTTGGTGTTCTGATGCTAGTCCTATAAGCCCAAAGAGCAGGGTTAAGCTGAATGTGCCAATCATGCCCTACCTCATTTACAGTCTTCTTGAGAATCTTTAGGATTGTTTTTGTTGGATGCTTCTGCCTGCCCATTACCTTGAGGGTAATACGGGGTTGAAAAGCGATGTTGGATGTGGAACTTTTCACACAGCTCTTGGATGTCTTGGTTCTTGAAAGGCCTACCATTATCTGTAATGATCGACTGGGGTATCCCACATCTACAAATGAGATAATTAAGTATGAAAGATGATATTTTCTTCCCAGTGATTGTGGTTAAGGGAATCGCCTCCACCCATTTTGTAAAATATTATGTTTCTATGATAATGAACTTGTGTCCATTAGATGAACATGGGTTTATTTTCCCTACCAAGTCCAATCCCCACTGACAGAAAGGCCACGTAGTTGCAAATGGATGGAGCTCCTGTGCTAGTGCATGTATAAGGTTGCCATGAATTTGACATTTTTGGCATCTCTTAACAAATTGGTAAGATTCTTGCTCCATGTGTGGCCAGTAATACCCCAAACGAAGGAGTTTCTTGGCTAAAGATAATCCACTTGAATGTGTACCACAAAGTCCTTCATGGACCTCATGTAAAGCGGAAGCGGATTCGTTATGTTCTAAACAACGCAAAAGAGTACCATCTAGGCCTCGACGGTAAAGGGTGTCAGCAATAATGGTATGTTTGGCAGATTGGTGTATGAAGTTGCACTTTTGGTTGCGGGAAAGATCTGGTGGTAAGATATTATCTTTTAGGTAAGTATAAATGTCTCCATAAATGGAAGATTGGGCACTATCCAAAAGGCTTATGGTTTGGGATTTGGGATTTGCGTATGCAGGATTTGACACTTGTTCTACAATAAATCGATAATGATCTTGCATTTTAGGCATCTGTAGAAGAGATGCTATTGTGGCCATGGCATCTGCTGCTTTGTTCTCTGATCTTGGTATCTACTCAAATTTGGTTTCTATGAAGTATTTTCTTAGATCATCTACCAGTCTCTTGTATAAAATCAGTGTGTCATCCTTAGTTTGGTAATCATTGTTGACTTGATAGATGATTAACTGGGAGTCTCCATACACCTGTAGTTCTGTGATTTTCCAGTCAATAGCCACTTTAATTCCAAGGATTAAAGCTTCATATTCTGCCACATTGTTAGTGCAGCGGAAGGTAAGCCTGTAAGATCATGGAATTATGTGCCCAAGAGGTGTGACAAATAGAATTCCTGCCCGATCCATGTTGTTATTAGCCAGGATCCATCGAGTAGAGTTGCCATGGTTGTGTTGTAACATTGAGGATATCTGCATCAGGAAATTACATGGTCATAGGATGACTATTTGACAATGGAGCTTCTGCTAATTGGTCGGCAATGACTTGTCCCTTGATAGCTCACCTTTCAACATACTAAATGTCAAACTCACTGAGGAGCATGACCCACTTTGCCAACCTTCCTGTTAAAGTTGCTTTGCTCAGTAAATACTTGAGGGCATCAATTTTTGCAAGGCTTGATAGTGTGAGTGAGCATATAGTGTCGCAATTTTTGTGTTGCAAATACTACTGCTAAGCATTATTTTTCAATGAAGGTGTAGTTTACTTCATGTCCATTGAGTGTCCTGCTGATATAGTATATTGCTTGTTCCTTTCCTTCTCTGTCCTCTTGTGCTAGCAAGGCTCCTAAAGAGATATCTGTTGTTGCGATATATAGCAACAATGGCTTGTCTTCACTGGGTGGCACCAAGATTGGTGGTGTCATCAAATAATGCTTAATTTGATTGAAAGTACTCTCACACTGTTCATCCCATTTAAAAGACACATTTTTATGCAAAAGATGGTTGAATGGATGACATTGATACGCTAGTTGAGAGAGATGAATCTTCTGATGAATTTGTGAAATTAGGCCTTGTAGAGACTCCAGTAATGTGATATTCTTAGGAGGTGGCATTTCCATAATGGCTTTTGCAACTTTTCTTTGGATCTACTTCAATTCCTTTGTAGAAACTATGTATCCAAGGAGTTTTGTTGATGTTACTCCAAAGGCACATTTCTTAGGATTCAATCTGACTTTGAATTTTTCCAACCTGTCAAATATTTTGGCCAATATCTCTAGATGTCCTTCTCTGGTGTAATATTTGGCTAAGATGTCATCCACATAGTCCTCCATGAAGGTATGCATCATGTCATGGAAGATTGTTGTCATAATTTCGTTAATTGTAACCATTCTTTTCCCAAAAAGGCTATGGCGTTTAACAAAAGGTACCCCATGGACATGTAATGTTTTCTTTTCTTAGTGCCGGGGCTATTTTGATTTGATTGTATCTTGAAAATCCATCCATGAGTGATAGAATTTGATGGCTAGCTGTTAAATTGACATTCATGTCTATGTTCGGTAAAGGAAAATCATCCTTTGGACATGCTCTATTTAAATCCCTAAAATCAGTACATATTCTAATGGTGTGATCTGGCTTTGAAATAGGTACAATGTTGGATATCCATTCCGCATAATCAATAGACCTGATAAATCCAGCATCTAGTAGTTTCTTCAAATCATTTTTTACTAATAATGCAACATGTGGATACATTTTTCTCAGCTTCTATTTTACTGGTTTAGTGCCAGCTGGTAAGGATAAGTGACGCATGATGAGATCTGTGTCTAAGCCTGGCATGTCAGAGTATGACCAAGAAAAATTGATGCATCGTTCTTCAAAGTATTTGATAAAAATCTGTCTTTTAGGTATAATATGGGATCTTTGCCGGTGGAGTATTCTTAGCTTTCTCTCTTGTGCCAATATCAATAGGCTATTATTGGGTTCTATCAACGATGATCTTTCATGGTAATGTTGTGGGAGGATGTCAAACCTTCCATCCTTTGAGTGTAATAGGGTTTTCACCATTGGATGTGTTCTTTGTTTTTACTATTTTAGGATCAAATACTGCCATAGAATGGTTTTCACCATTAGATCCATTTTTTTCTTTCATATTTTTGCAACTGGAAGGCTTGGCATCCTCTGCCTAAAAGCACCATTAAAAGAAGTATTGGTAGAACAAGTATCGGATTCCTCACAGCAAAGGTAATTAATAATGGCGGAATAATTGTCAAAAACAAGGAGATCAATAGGGTGTTGGGGTTCCTATTCGATAAGCTCGAGATGCAGTAAAGGCAACGAATCATTAGATGGGTTGAGGTCAGCGATTGTGAAAGCTCAGACAGAAATGTCATCTAGGTTGTTAATGGTTATGTTGAGGCCTACAAAGGTATTTTCTTCCACATCATTTATCTAAATCGATGTTCGTTCATCTTCACTTGAGTCATCAAAATTTTGTGATTCAAAGACAATAGGATTAAAACTCAAGCTTTGACCCTCTTCGCGTTTGGGGGTATACTTTTTGATAATGTCGATCTGAATATCTTCATAGGATACATCTGATAAGTTGTCCCACTCATATTCATTTGAATTTGTTTCAAAGTTATCCCATATTTGAAGAATATGCTCCTCAGTTTTATTGATTTACGCTCTTGATTGTATCCTAGTCCAGCTCTGCCATTTTGTTGAATTGTGAGAACTTGGATTGGTTTCGTTACACTTTGTTTCCCTCGGTCAAGAGATCCTTGTTCTGCTGCATATCCTAGTCCAGTTTTATCCTTATGTTGGAGAGTAAGAGGCTGGATTGGTTACGTTATGCCTTGTTCCTTAACCCAAAGAGTCCACGTCACGGTATCCCATCTTCTCCAGAATAGTTTTTCCCTTTCCATACTGATTTGTTTCTATGATATTACTCGTGGAAGTGGAAGCTTCCTCATCCTTATAAATCCAATTTAGAATAGCCTTATCTTCTGATTCTTCATCTAAGTTCCCTGCTTTTACAAATCTACCATCTAATGTTGTTGTAGATTGTGCTAAATTTTGGGTGATTGTAGATGGTTGTCCGTACGTTTGTAAGGAGGGTAACATCTGTGATAGATGGAAAGAGTGTCCAACACTATATTCACTTATTCCTTTGTCACTTATCTATACATTGTTGGTGAATTGATGTGAGAGTGAAGCCAATTGTTCTTCAACATTTGAAGGGTTAGATTGTGCCACCCCCTTATCTCTTGTGATTTTGTTGTTTTTGGAAGCCACTTTGATATGAAGCTTTGTTGTTGCTCACCATCTAATGTGCTAACTTCTCTATTGTGAGGTATGAATGTATCTTGAGATGTTTTCAATGTATGACAAGCTTGGGTGTCATTATAGTCTGCTATGATTGTTACCTCCTGTCCATTGATGGGAAATTTCAGGCATTGATGATAGGTGGAAGGTACTACTTGCATATCATGGATCCAAGGGAATCCCAACAATATGTTGTATGTTAGTTCCCTATCTAAGACTTGGCAAACCACTTTTTGGACAATAGGTCCCACTTGAATGGGTAATATGATCAACCCTTTAGAGGACCTTTCTTCTTCATCATATGCTTTGATTGTGATTTTTCTTCTTATCAGAAATGACTTCATCGAGTATCACAGATGCATGAATCAACTTTAGGTACAAATATTCAAAACCAACCCTCCATCTACTCGAGAATAGCGCTTTTACGGTGTTTATAGATGGGACTTCAATGTGAAGGGAGGAATTAGCCTTGGATGGGTGAGTGATACATCATCATGTTTGGAAAATGAAAGGCAATGAGGTGCAGATAGATGTCCTACCATAGCTTGGAATTGACACACATCCAAATTGTTAGGTACCGTGGTTGATACAAGAGCTTGTTCAAGAACCTCTTTGTGTGATGGGGAAATCTTTAAAAGTTCCAAGATGGATATTTGTGCTGGTATTTTCTATAATTGATCGATGAGATTATATTGATTAGAGGGAGGATCCACAGATGGGGATGATATTGATGCTCCTTTCAATATAACTTTGGATTGTGCCCTTGTTGTGGCATTAAACGGTTGGTACTCTTGTTTCCCTTTGAGTGTGATTACATTAATTTGGTTTTCAGATTTTTCCATATGTTGTACCAAATTGGTAGATGTAATGTCATTGTTCCGATTGATTTGGTTGCATAACTCTTCATCCTCCTTGGCAGTAGAAAAACAAAGGATCGTTGTGTCATAAACATAACCAATGTTTTTACCTTTGGTGTTTACGGAAGAGGATTCTCCCTTCTGATAATTGGGTAGAGGATTTTTGAACGTTGTATGATCTTTGTTTGTTTGGTGTCCCTCTATAAATACTTTCTTTTGATCTATGAGGTCTTGTACCGCATGTTTTAATTGCCAACAATTTTCAGTCATGTAGCCTTTATTTTGATGGTAGTGACAGTAATGTAAGTCATTCCACCATGATGGTTTGACTTGAGGGTCCCAATTTCTAGCCTCTTGTACTTGAATGAGTTTTTTGTCTAAAAGTTCTTTGAGGACTGATTCCAATGATTGTCCTAACGACGTGAATTTTCGTTTATTGGATGGTCATTGGAATGATTGAGTTTTTGTTTCTCCACTGTTTTGATTATTCCCTTGATCACTACTTTGACATTAAGACCATTGTTTTGTTTGTTTGTAGGGGTTGGTGTCAAGGTGAATACTGGTTTAGATGTGTGTGTATCGATCATGGTATCAATATTCTTGTTCTTTTTCCAAAATCTTGGCTTTTCATTGTTGTTGTTAGAGGAATTGTTATTGTTTGAACCTTCAATGAAATGTTTGATTGTTCCTCTTTTGATTAGAGCCTCTTCGATTTTGAGCCCCTTTTCGATAACTTGTTCAAATGTAGATGGACATTGTAAGTCCAATCTATAATTCATGTCATCCACTAAGTTATCAATGAACATCTCTATCTTCTCCTCTTCAGGAATAGATCTAGGGTACTTAGCAAATAGCCTTCTCCATCGTTGGAGAAATGAAAGAAACTTTTCACCCTTTGCTTGTTTGGTGTTGTAGAGTTCTTTTAAGGTTACCCCATGTTGGATGTTGAATGAGAAGTGTGTTATGAACCTATTGATCAGTTCTTCAAAAGATTGAATCCCAGGTTCCAATTTAGAAAACCACTCCATGCAAGTGTTTCCTAAGCTTCTTGGAAATAATCGTAGTAAGTAAGAGTCCTCGTGTGCAAACTCTATGCTCATGGCTCGAAATTCCTGTACGTGATCAAATGGATCGGTTCTTCCATTGTATTTGTTGTATGTTGGGTATTCACAATACCATGGAAATGGTATCATGTTAATGCTTGGATCAAATGGATAAGGGAAAATGTCTTGTAAGGAATATCTCTTTGTTGGCCCTTGTTGGATATTTTGGAACTGCAATTGTAACTGTTGGATTTGTTTTGTCAAAGTATCTATTTGATTTGGGTTTTCCACACTAGTTGTCTTAGGTGTGGTTGTTTCCTTGAGTTGATTGACATCAAAGTCTTTAGGAAGCTTAGCACTTTTTTCAGCTAATAATAGAAGATACTTTTCCATATCTTGCTCTAGCATTTTTTCCATAAATTTATGGAAATGAGGGTCTTGTTGAACTTTCTCAATTTCCTCTGCAGCTATTTCTTTCTCATGTGAGTTAGTGAGAGGATCAGTGTTGCTATATCATCCCCAAGGGTTTTCTTCAGCCATGGCTACTATTCTTTCATTTTCTTCTTGTTGTTGTCTTTGATATGCTGATCATGTAAAAATAGGCATACAAACTTTTTACTCTAGACTTTGATCTTGGATTTTTTTTTTTTTGATTGGATAAGTGTTGAGGTTTTTGATTTAAAATCTGATTTAGTCATGTCTAGTTTCATGATGGAAGGATGATAGAAATCCTTGATAGGGAAACTTTGGTAGAAAATATCAGATTTGGCAATAAGGACACTTTGCAAGATGTTTCAAGATCTAGGTGTAATAGTAAATTTTTCTTTTGTATGACCCAAGTGTTTTGGACTATTAAAAAAATGTTCTGGATTGATGAAAACCTTGTTATCGATATGGGCAAACTAACAAGCTGTCCTACCAACTCTCTGTTTTTATGACTTTATGGAGCGCTAAAATAGAGACACGACGTGCTAAAACAGAGGAGTGACGCACTGGAACAGAGACACAAAGCACTAAAACAGAGACCCTACACGCTGGAACAGAGACCCAAAGCACTGGAACAGAGACCTGACGCACTAGAACAGAGACCTGAAGCACTAGAACAGAGACCTAACGCACTGGAATAGAAACCCAAAGCGCTAAAACAAAACCATGAGGTGCTAAGACAAAAACTATCTTATTCTATGAAACTCACTTGGTCTGGTATCGTATTGTATGGCTGTTTGTGGGATGTATTCTGGATGAATTCTTTGACTATGATTGTGGTGTTTCCTAAGAGCTCTTCTTTGATAAAATGCTTGTGAATATAAGGGAGCTACAACATAGTCATCTGTATAACCTCTAGAGAAATCGTGATACCTATGAATAAAAGTCCTATGTTGGAGTAGAACTTTCCTGCTTTGATATAGAAATCGTTGCTTTCTCAGAAGTTGTTTGTATGCAAGTGTTTTCTTTGGTTTTCTTATTCATTTGACAAGAGATTTCTTGACAAACTTGGTGGATACCCAATCTCGAATCATGAGAATTCCACAAGTGTTTTGATTTTGAGGATTTTTTTTTTTGTGATGATCTTATCTGAATTTAATGAGAGAAAACACAGCAAGCAAGAATAGAATGGTTGTCTTTAAAAATCCTAGAATCTAAACAGATAGTGTATGTTCTTAAGAATCAAGCATGATTACATTTTCCACTAATTTATAACATATGAATTTACTTTAGATGAGACTCCTCTAGAGACAAAGGTCATTTGTTATATATTTCAGGCAATGACTTTGGAATTGCGTCGACTCACACGACCATGTCACTAGAGCATGGTACACTATGTATTTTCTACTGGGTGCATACCGAGTGGCGGATCTGGGATCCAGCAGGCAAAGCAGGTCATGGCAATTATACTTGTTTGAGTGCTGAGGTGAATTCTTCCATGCACTATGAGTATTACAATGTTCGGAAACTAACAAGCGTGCTTCTAGTTCTAGGTTCTTAGATAGGGTTTCCGTTCGGAGTGGCAAATGGATAAACTCCCTCGAGAGACCTCCCAATCTTTAGAACAAAGATTTTGGGGATGGTTATCCTGCACACTTCGTTGAAAGAGGGTTTCCCCAAATTCACATAAATTTTTAAGTGGGTTGGGGCCACCATAGCTTTTGGTTGTTACCCTTTCGAGGCATTCTGTAGGGTGAGTACTTTTTTCCCACTAAATGGGAGGACTGTCTAAAGGTTTTTAATGAAGCTTGAAAATCGCATTAAAGTAAAAAGTGGAGTGCAGTGATACAGTGCACTTGATTGGGGAAACGCCAAACCTATCACTTAATCACAGCAAAGTTGTTCTTTTAAAAACCCAAAGAAATGATCTAGAAATCTATATATGGAATATTGCTCCATACTTGACATGATGTTCAATTTTAATCCTGAAATGTTGGTTCTATCCTGGGATTGATCAATTTTTATCCATTTCTATCTAGGTTGATTAAATTTTATCCATTTCTATCCTAAGTTGATAAATTTTATCCATTTCTATCCTAGGATTAGTAAATTTTATCAAAAGAATAGAATAAATTAAGATCGGCCGTAGGATAGGAATTTGACTCAGGATAAAAATGATTTTAAATACAATGAATTGGTGGCCTTCACCGGTGACTGGCGCATTGTAATAGAAACACAGCGCTGAAAAGCGAGCGTGCGCCTTGTAGAAACTTCCAGTAGCAGAAGCGGTGGCGTGGTGCTCTAAGCGAGACATGGTGCACCTTTAGCAAAATGTCATGGATTCTGCGAAAACTATCCGCGCCCGATTCTGTGAGACACTTTTGCAGGAATTTTATCAAAATATGGGGTTATGCCCACGGTGGGCACCAATTTCGCGTGATGGGAAAACAAGTTAAACATGCATCTACGCTTCTAAATAGGACATTGCATCTAAGATTTAAGGAATTTAAACTAATTTAAACTAAAAATCTTTAGAAATTTATCCTATTTCTCTCTAACTCTAAAGATCTCTCTAATCTACTTAACTCTCAGATTTAGAAGCTAATTAAACTATTGAAATGACACTTAGATAATGAGAATTAAGCTATTCTATTCTAATATGATTAACTATGCAACTAGAATGATTCTACAACAAAGCTTCTAAGAAGGAAACTACTGTAAACTGCCATAGTTGAGATGCTGGATGGATGTTTGATTGAATGTTGAATGCTGGAGATGTTGGATGAATGTTGGATACTTTGGAAACCTGTAGAGTAAGATTGCATAAGTTGGGATCCATTTCCTGTAGCCCAAGAGCTGTATTTATAGCTTTCACGGCAGCACAATTGCATAGGGATACGGGATAAGGGGTTGTGATTCAATCTGGAGAATTGAAGGGCATGAGATGAAAAGATGGAGCTGATCATGGAGGATGGTTTCTCCCCATGAAAACACCAGGCAAGATAAGAGGGAAGGTGGGTGGAAGGTGGTTGAGAGAATTTCCTACAGGTTTGTCCCGGAAGCTCTTCCCGTGAATGACAGTGCCATTAATTTAAATTTTGAAAATTTAATTTTATTGGTGAGTGAATAGTGGTATAAAATTTATGCATAAATTTAAATAATTTTAATTTATTTAAATTTAGCAAAAAGAGGATTGAATAATTTAATAAATCAAACTATGGGGTTTGTTTATTAAATTAAAACAAAAGGAAAATGATAATTAAATAAAAGATTTTAGAATATCTTTATTTAATTAAGGAAAGCGATGATAAGACAATTAAATAGCACAAATTATTTAAAAGTTGTGTATTTAATTTATGATAGAAAATATAAAGAAGTAATAATGATAATAATTAAATAAAACAAAGTTTTAATTTTGTTTATTTAATTAGGAAATAAGAAGAATTAATAATGAACTTAGTATAAATAAATATTTCTACATTTATTTACTAAGTGAATGAATTTAAAAGATAAATTAATCGAAATAAAGTCTTATTTAATTAATTAGATTCTCTAGACTGAAATTTTAGGTGTCTACAAATATATTAGGTAGAGTCATGGTGACACTATTTGATGGTCCAATCTCTACTTGAGGCAAAAATAAATCCATTTGAGCCTTTTATAAATGAAAGGACATTTGATGTAATCATATGCCTTGTCAAAGTTCTAACTTAATAGTAAGGGCATCATGAGTAGTTTGTTGGGCCCATTCAACAATCTCTGATGCAAGGATTGAATTTTCTAGAATGTATCTACTATCAAGAAAGCCAATTTGTTTACCTGTATGACTATATCTCAAGCAATAGGTTTAATTGTGATGGCAATGATATTGACAAATATTTTGTAATCTAGGTGTTGAGAAGCATAATTGGCCACCATCCTAGGAAAGATTCTTCATTCTCACTTTTAGGTGTTAAAATTTAACAATACCTTGATTGATGAAAGAGCCCAAAGAGCCTTTCTCCATGGTATCCAAGTACACATAGCAGCGGTCTTCTATTAAACAGTTGGGCATGATTTAAAGAAATTAGCTAGGAATTATTCATTTAACCTAAGGTTTTCTCATAATGCCATCATTGAAAAATTATGATCAAATTATTCTATTATGAATAATTGGTATATGTGCCTCTAGTAATCACTATAAATTTTTGTAAGGATAAAATGACTAATTGCATCAGCTAGGAGAGAATCAACTTTGGGTTCTTCAAAGATTATATTCCTCTATTAATAATTTTTAAGGGTTGTGTGTGGAGGAGGTTATCACTACCAAGAAGGGAGGAGACCTTTCCTTGCATATGTTTGTGGTGGAGGTATTAAAGAAGAATTGTATGCCTCTATTTCCATTTGTTAGATCTAGCTTAGCCTAGCATATACTTGGGCTCCTTTTCCCCTATAAACTTCCATTTGTTTGAGTTTATGTTATGTAAGCGTAATTCCATGCTATGTTGAAATATAAGAGGTGGAGGAGGCCAAAAGGAAATAAACCCTTTTTAGTTGTACCTTCAAATTTTTTCTTATTGTTTTATTTTTTTAGCAACTTTGTGGACATAAGATTTGAGGTAGGTCATTCAACAAAGAATAACATGTTACCACCAACAAATTGAACCTCAGAAGTTAGTGGGACTTAATTATGAGTTCTAGATGAGAATGATGACAATGCCAATCTTTTTGGAGGAGGTGGGAGGCATTAAGCTTAATGTGGAGGATGTTGGGGGTAACTAGGTGGTCAACTAGCTAGATTGACATGAGCACATGAAGGATAATTAAGAAAAGGAAACTATAAGTTCAAGTTTTGCAAGATGATTGAAAGGGGAGGGAAAAACATAAATATTGGAGGAAAAATAAAAATAATGTGGTCAAATTCACTAAGCTTATAGAGAGGGCTAAGTCTACAATTGCTTCAAACTCATGTGATGAAGGCTATGTGTGATGAAATCCTAGACCTCAACCAAGATGTGGGTAGATTATGGGAGTTTTTCCAAGAGCTGAGGCTAGTCGATAAAAATGTGAAAGACTAAGCTATTTTATTTTTTCTATCTTATCTTATACCATTTTATGAGAATGGGGGTGCCAATGTACGAGAAGATCTTTGGAAACTAGGCATGAAAATTGTAGGTTAAAGAGAATGGGGGTGCCAAACTTATTGTACTCATTTTCCCTTGGTCATCGATTTTCCATGAGTTCCCTCAACCTCGTCCTCGACACTGGTATTGACCTTGTTTTCACTCCTCCAAACTCTTCCTCAGTGTTGGTATTGACCTTGTTTTAACTCTAAACTCTCCCTCGACACTGGTATTGACCTTGTTTTCACTCCTACAAACTCTTCCTCGGCACTAGTATTAACTTTTCACTTTTCCAATTTGATGAGCTACAACCTGGTTTCGTTAGGTTTTAGAGTATGTTAATTAAATTTAAAATTATGGCACCATTTAGCTAGGTTTTAATATTCTACAATATAGTTAAGAATATATTAGCTATATTTTACATAATAAATAATATAATTATTCAACTTATTATAATTATATATTATATTCTTTAACAAAATTATTAAATACATATAAAATTATTATAATTAATAATTAATAATAAGTATATTTTAATATAATACAAAATATAATTAATATAATATATATTTAATATAATAGTACTATTAGATTAAATTATATATAGTATAATTATATTTATTATTATATAATAGTATATATAGGCTTTTACCTCATATTTTAGAGGATTTTACCATTACACTATAGATGGTTTACCATTAAATGGTAGTTGAAACTTTTTTTCCAACAACACAATAGTGGTTTCCAGGCATGAGATTTGTGTCAAGCTCAAATCTCACAATATGTGTAGCCTATTAGCTAATACAAATCGAGAAACTAAAAAGATAGAGAGGCTAGAAAAGAATGAAATTAGATGAATGGGAGAGAGAGTGATAGAGGCATGAAAGAGAAATACTAAAGGAGTATTCACAAAGAGGAAAGAGGGAAAAGAAAGCTAAGAATTTTGATTGGTTGTTTCATATGAAATCAAGGATGGCATGTGTCCTTGGGGAGTTATGCCTCAAGGTAGCATTCCATTTGATTAAAGATATGATAGTTCTCCTTTAAGACCTCTTCAATGTACCCATTGCACACTTAAGGAGACAAAGATAAATATAGGAAGAAAATATAGAGAGAGAGGGAGATAATGAAAAACATACAAATAGAAAGGGAGACAAAGAGATAGAGAGAGGTAGAGAGATAAAGAGATAAGGATGAATAGATAGAGATATAGGGAGGGTGATTGATATATCTCTCCCTATCACTCTATATCTCTCTATATCTCCCACTATCTATGTCACTCCCTCTTCCCCCCTCTATCTATTGGGCTATCTCTCCCTCTCCCCCCTTTCTCTCTCATTCACTAAATCTCTCCCTCCATCTCTCCTACTCTATATCTCTATCTATATTTCTCTTTTTATCTGCCTCTCACTCCTCTCTCTATCTCTTTCACCATCCCCCTCTATCTCTCTATATCACCCCCTTTCTATGTCTCTCCCTCTCCCTCTATATATATTGAGGTATCTCTCCCTCCCCTATCTTCTTCTCTCTCTCCATTTCTACACATTTCTCTCCATATTCCACTGCTATCCATCCACTCTCTCTTCTCTCTCTTCCTCCTCTCCACTCTTCCTTCCCTCCCCCCTCTTCCTCCATCTCCCTCCACCTATCTATCCCTTTCCTCTTCCTCCCTCCTCCCCTCTTCTCCTGTCTCCCTCCCTATCCATCATTCTCCTCTCCACCTCTCTTCCTTTTCTCTTCCCATATCTCCATCTCTTTTCTTCCATATATCTCTATCTATCTAAACTTTCTCTCCCCATCTATCTCTATCTCATATATATGGACCTAAGAGCAATTAAGGCATGCAATGGTATATGTTGGTAAAGAGCTATAATGAGTGTTTTGTGTTTATAAGTACAACCTTATCTTCCTAATGTCAAGCCTTCTTATAAAAATATTGTTTTATTAAACTATAATTAGATTTTTGTCACCACTTTACATTCGACATGAAATGCCAAATGTAGCAATTGTTTTGTTGCTTTTGTCAAGTTTCATTAACCAAGCTATTTAGTGGGTTGAATAAAGTTTTGTTATGACCCTTGGTATCTTTAAAATAATTAGACAATATTAGGGAGATCAGAAAGGGGAGAAAACTAAACTCCTTCAAAATAGGGGTAGTTGTGGGTTTGTTGGTTTTCTTTGCATACTATATACTTAGTTCCTCTAGGATAAATAAGTCACTGTAGAAATGAAAGATGTTTGATTATCTACCTAATTTTTTATTTTTATTTTTGAAATTGAAGAGATCTACAACTCTATAGAAATTGCTATATGCTAATGGTCAAATTATTAGACTATTTATATCATTTTCTTAGTTGTGTATCCTAACTAATATAGAGTAAGCTTTTTCATTTTAATTGACTACTACATAATAGTTTATGTGTTGAAAGAATTGTTTCCATTCTTTGTAGTTTTTACATTAGAATACAAATCATATTTAATTTCAAGCCAATATACTTCTTTCATAAAGATATTTGTTTGATTTTTCCTTGCTATTTTCATCTTAAAATTTTAAAAAATGTATTCTATAATATAGAATTATTTTCAAATTGGGACAAAAAGGATTCTAAGAGATATATTTAATCATAAATTTTAAAACCTACCTTTAAGAGGCTTCCAACAAGTTTAGAATGACCAATTTAAACAATCCAAACAACTCTCAAAGTCTGGAAAACAACATAAGTTATATTTCACACTTTGACTCCTTGAATCCTTGTAATAGTGCAAACCTAATTTTTTCCCAATAACTCAAAACTTTCCCAAAACACCAAAGAAACCCTTGATGGTTTTAGACACCCATTTTGGAGTTATTAAACATACTTCAAGGGAAACTACAAGTCCTTTGGACCAAATCACCAAAAATCACCCTTTCTAGGTTGTGTTGATTAGGCCTATTTTACAAAGCAACTAGCCTTTAAACTTGTCATATGCCCATGAAACCTTGGGGCAGCAATTTTTATGACTCTATTGGAACTGTAAAATTTTGAAAATTTTACAGTGATTTTGCACTCGTTGATTCTGTAAAGAAAACCTTATCTTGAGTATAATCCATCATAGTCACATATGATCACATCATTCTTGACCATTTGATATCATGAAAAACCTCCAAAATCTAGTATTCAAATAACCCATATCGACAAGAATTTGTGTAGGTCTATCCAATTCATAAATCATTATATTCTCATTTTCAGCATATCGGTGAAAGAATAGAAATGTCACACCGATCGGATTACATAAGAAGATACACATTGGGA
>VDFB02083176.1:0-46007 GCA_007258455.2 Sequoia sempervirens
TATAAGAACATGCATATGTATTTCTTATTTGCTACTAGAAATAAAATGACACAATTCATGCAATCTTTAACAATTACTTGAGGATTCTACAAAATTGGAACATATGCATACATGAAAATACATCTTTAATTTTTTTTCTTATTTTCTCCTAATTGAATAAAATGAGGTGATATGAATACATGCTCACATCTAAGCTTGCTAATGTTTTTAAATTGTAATTGTTTAAACAAACTCAACCATTCTTCTTCATAGAAAACTAATATAGATAAAGAGATTCAATGCATATTTATAATTATAAAAAATCAATCAATATTTTCAAAAAACTACATTAATCAAATTATTTAAATGTGATTATTTTTGTAAAAGCTTCTTGTTTAAAAATTGTGTAATTTTTCTTGCCATGTGACAATGACATTCAAAATAAATTGGGAATTCAATATATTTTTTCCCTCGTAATATAGTTTGATGTCTGAGAATGAAATAAAGGATTATCAAACCAAGTAGTGCCACAAGAAAACACACACAATAATCAAATAACATAAACAAAATCATCTTGTACATAAAAGTGCATGTGTGTATGTGTTTGTGAATACATGTTCACATGAGGGAATATGTGCATCAATACACATGGATGTTCAAGAAAAATATAGTGATATTATTTTTTAAGTACATAAGCTATAGAAAAAGCTTCTTGGTCAATAATTATGTAATTTATTGTGGCATGTGACAATGTTTGACATGGAAAATAATATGAATGTTCAATATATTTATTCATTTATGATGTAGTTATAAGTAAGAGAATGTACTGAAGGAATATCAAACCAAAAATATCCACAATAAAAAAAACTCCTGATTATGGAATAACATAGACAATTAAAGTGTACACATGTGTGTGTATATGCACACACATGCATAATTTATTGAATAAATAAGGTGTAAAGATTAAAAATAGTACATTAGTATGATCTCTTTATATTTTATAAACTTGTAGACCCTCGACATTTAAGAAATAATTTACAATGCATTTAAGGATTCGTGCTTATAAACATTTAGGTTCAAAACATAACCCATTATGTTTCCCAAGGGTGAGGATGGTCCCCTAGAATTGGAATGTCATTAGAATTTTATCTTATCCACTCAATTTAGATAAATCTAGATGAAGAGTCTTTGGGACACACTTCATGTTGTTGGCATTGACTACATTCTATTTTTTTATTAGTCTAATTTATCTTGTAGAGATTCCAAAACCCAAATTAGCTAGGAATCAAACTATCTAGTCTCCCCTTAATGATTGATCCATAGGTGGAAACCTCCATGTAAAATCTTAAATTTGAAGTCAAATATTGGCCACAAAGGAGTGTTCCTTTTTTGGATATAAAATAAATAATTAAATAAATCTTTAGGGCTAGTGAATTCAAATGAAAAAAATAGATAGATCTAAGCTAAAGGGAAGTTCCATAAAAAATTGACCGTGAAACATGATCAAAGTACTATTGTATAACTTAGACTATCAACATGTTAAAAGAAATTTGATAAGATGATTCTATGAGTAAGTTTTACAAGAGTTCCATGATGAAATTGTTGCAAATATGAGAAAATTTGGTGGTGTTGTCATTAATATTGTAATTGATGTCAACATAGTTCAACATGTTGCAGATTGTGCATGTATAGTTGAGATGCTATTGAGATGTTGTGAGTACATGGAGCTATCTTTATAATGTTGTAGATGTGCTAAAATGATGGGTTTCCAAGTGATTTTGAGAAAATTAATAAAGAATGAAGTCAAAGTTATGTGTGTGTTCAGAATGTGCTCTGGTATGTGCTCCGTATTTCTCCTGTGTTGATCCTATGCTTGTACAAATCTAAAGAGTTTTTGATAATTTGATGGTGATATATACTAATATATATCTTTCGGTTTGATGGAGTGTGAAAGTTGTGTTCACCGGTGTGTGAACTGTTTTGGAAGAGTTAGTTTTCTGTGGATTGGGATAAATGTTTCTGCTCCACAGTCCTCTACTGTTTTGTTTTAGATCTTGCAGATCTAGAATGTGTCTTATAATGGTGTTCTTTGGGTTTTGGAAAAAGATGCTTGTAGTTTGGTGATTTGGAAGTTGAGTTTCAAAGTTGCTGTATGTGTTTGCACAGTCCAGATGGATTGATGGAAGGAGTTCGGTGTTCGAAGGTTGTTTCACTTGCTGTGGATGTATATGAAGGAACTTGAGATGTGTTCTTGTGCATAATGAAGCATGTTGCATCATCCACGTGCTATCTTCTTGTTGGAAAGCGTGTACATCAATGTTCATTTGTGTTTTCATTAGGTTTGGCCAACTTGGTGTTTACACTTCATATGAAGAATAAAATTTAATCAAGGAAGCATGTGGTTGATCTGAGACATTATTTTTTGGTTTTGGTTAAGTGTTTTATTGGTTCATTCTCATTTCTTTCCATCATAAGAATGTTGAGTTGCCGACCTAATTTGAATTTATGAAATGAAGATTATGTGGCCGACCTTGGAGATTGTTTCTAAGGTTGAAATGGTATAAATGTAAGTCAAATTGCAAAGATTTTTATGATGCAAAGTAACAAAGTAATCCACAAATAAAAGAGCAGAAGTGTGCAAAGGTGAGTTGAGGCAACAATACTTCATTGTGTTAGATTCCTGAAGGAAGTGAGCTGAAGGTTTCTACAATATTCTGATCAAGGCTGTGGATGTGTGTAAATTGCTGTGGTGGATCTTTTGTTTTCTTTTGTATTAGTAGGCAGTGAGCCTCCCTGTTGGACAGTGAGTCCTTTCTGTAGGTAGTGAGCTTTTGTATCTAGATAGTGAGTCCTCTTTTGGGTAGTGAGCCTTTGTATTCGGTTTTTTTATCACTTTATACTGTGAGTTAATCCTCACCGTGTTTTTTACCTCATTGGGTTTTCCACGTAAAATTTGTTGTTTAGTGTGCTGATTTTACTTTCTATTATCTACATTTCATGTTCATACTTAATAAAAAAATAGTGTGGTTGTGAAATTGATAAGTGTTGAAGTTTTGAGTTTAAATTTGGTGACAATTGATTCACCCCCCCTCTCAGTTGTCTTGTGCCTTTTAAAAATTGGTATCAAAGCTTTGGTTCCTTGGTGTAAAGCTTAACCACTTAAGGAAGATCTGATGGCACATAGGTTGGCAATCCCTATGTTCGATGGATTTGATTACAATGATTGGAAAGTGAAAATGAGAGGATATATTATTTCTCTTGGTTACAAGACCTAGAAGGTTATTGAGACAAAGTATATAGCCTCGATGGGTGCTCTTACTACTGTAGATGAGGTTTCTACTTATGAGGAGAATGAGAAGGGGTATGCTATTTTTAGTGCTCTATCTAAAACTGAGCGAACTAAGGTTTTTTCTTTGGGAACTACTCATGAAGTTTGGAAGAAGTTGGAAGATCTTTATGAAGGAAATGACAAAGTGAAATTGACAAAGAAGCTAACAGAAAGGCATAGATATGAGAATTTGAAAATGGAAGAAGGTGAATATTTTGCAAGCTATTTCCAGAGGGTTGAACTTGCAGCAAATGATGTTAGGAATCAAGGAGGTAAACTGATTGATGAAGATATAATTGAGAATATCTTAATAACCCTACTGGAGTGTTATAGTGATAAGATCTCAGTTATTGAAGAAATGTATGATCCTAAGAAATACACTAAAGAAGAGCTATTTGGCACCTTGACTGCATTTGAGATGGGAAAGTTTGGAAAGAAGGAAAAAATAGAGACAACATTTAAAGCAAAAAAGACTGAGGATGATCTGGATAGTGATGGTTTTGATGAGTTAGAAGCGAATTTTACCAGGAAGTTGAAGAAAGGTACTGGTAAGTATAAAGGTATGTTTCCCTTTAAATGTTTTAGTTGTGGTAATATTGGTCATTATGCTTCAAGATGTCTGAATAGAGCTATACATAAGAAGAACAAGGATCACAAAGATAAGGATAGAAGGGATAAGAAATATAAGAAGCTGTATTATGTTAAAGAAGTTGGAATCTATGATAATGAATCTAATTATGAGGGTGATGATAGTGAATGCTTGTTTTTAGCTTTGGAGAATAAATTTGTATCTGCTAACCCTAGAAAATGTGCAATAAAGAATGCTCCAGAGAACAAAAAGAATGAGATGGAAGGTAATTTAGTCACTGCCTTTCATGCTAGATAGGATGAAGACTACTGGGTGATTGACAATGGATGCTCTAATCACATGAACAAAGATAAAAGTAAATTCACTAAACTTGAAAAGTATGATGGTGGTTTATTCATGTTTGGTGATGATTCAGGAGAAAAGATTGTTGGAAAAGGTTCAATTAGTTTTGATGGAATTCACAACACTGCTAATGAATATTATGTAAAGGGTTTGAGGCATAACCTTTTGAGTGTTGAAAAGATGTGTAGTAATGGTTTTAAACTTTTGTTTTAGAATAATACCTGCAAAATCAAAAAAGGATCCGAAGATATGGTTGTCGTTGGAAGGAGAACTCATGGAAACATCTATCAGCTTAAGGGAGTTGATGGTCAGTGCCTTGTATATCAAGTCAATGCAAGTTGGTTGTGGCATCAGAGGATGGGACATGTAAACTTTGATAATCTGGTCAAGATTAGTTCAAGATATTTTTTTCAAGGTCTTCCTAGAATCACAAAGTTTGCTAATACTATTTGCAGAAGTTGTTAGTTGGGGAAACAGATAAGAAGTAGTTTTAAGGGAAAAGAGCAATCTACTACTAGAATGCTGGAGTTAATTCATACTGACCTTTGTGGTTTGACTAGAATAGGAAGCCTAAATGGTGATAGGTATGTCATGCTCCTTATTGATGATTATACTTGAATGAAATGGGTTTATTTTCTTAGAGAAAAGACTTAGGCTTTGGATATGGTTTGTAAGTTGAAGAAGACATTGTATGGACTAAAGCAAGGTCCCAGAGCTTGGTATGCAATATTGGATAGATACTTGACAAAGCAAGGTTTCAACAAAGGATCTACTGACAATAATCTTTACTTCAAAGTGCAAGGTAAAAAAATGTTGATAGTAGTAGTATATGTTGATGATATCATATTTGATGGAAATGAAGGCATGTGTAAAAAATTTGTAGAAGAAATGCAAAAATAATTCAAAATGTCCATGATTGGTGAGTTGAATTTCTTTCTTGGTCTTCAAGTAAATTAAATTGATAAAGGGATATTCATTTCACAATATAAGTATGTAAAATAACTATTAAAGAAGTTTAGAATGTATGACTCCAAACTAGTTAGAACTCGTATGGTAACCAGATGTAAGCTAAGTAAAGATGATGAATCTGCTAAAACCAATCAGAGAAAATACAAATCTATGATTGGTGGGCTGTTGTATCTTACTGCTACTGGACTAGATATTATGCATGCAGTATGTTTAGTTGCCAGATTTCAAGTAGATCCTAAAGAGGCACATGTTACAGCTATAAGGAGGATATTTAGATATCTTAAAGGTACACCAAATTATGGATTATGGTCTCCTAAGAGTGCTGATTTCACCTTGAGTGCTTATATTGATGCAAATTGGGCTGGTTGTGTGGATGACCAGAAGAGTACAAGTGGAGGTGATTTCTTTCTTGGGGGAAGATTGGTTTCTTGGTTGAGTAAGAAACAAGACTCAATTTCTTTATCCACTGTAGAGGCATAATATATTGCTGTAGCATCCTGCTACACATAGGTTTTGTGGATGAAGCAAACTTTGAAAGATATTGGAGTGATATGTGATGAGCCTATTCCTATTTTATGTGCCAACAAAAGTTCTATAAACATTTCAAAGAATCTAGTGATGCATTCAAGAACAAAGCACATATCCATCAGATATCATTTTCTGAGAGAGAAAGTGTTGGAGAATGAATTCAAACTGGAGTATGTGACAACAAAGGAAAAAAATGTAGATATATTTACTAAGGATCTTCCGAAGAATAATTTTGAGTATGTTAGGGAGAGGTTGGGGGTCATTGGCCCTCTGAACTAGGTGCACATAAAGGTGCATCGGTTGATTGAATTCATAGATTCTTCATTTATCTGGACTGATGAATGGGTCTATTCCGTAGGGGGAGTAGAAAAGTATTTCATTGTTGCAGTATGAGTTAAATGGGTGTACTCCTAAGGGGGAGTAATCATATTTTTTGATCTTTTCCACTGATGTCAAAGGGGGAGAGAAAGTCATGTGAAAAATAGTAAGAAAAGGTATTCTCCTAGAATATTGTTTAGGTTGTTGTCTTTGATGGTTTTTCACATCATGTGTTTCCATCAATGACAAAGGGGGAGATTGTTGCAAGTATGAGCAAATTTGGTGGTGTTGTAATTAACGTTGTCATTGATGTCAACATAGTTTAGTATGTTGCAGATTGTGCATGTATAGTTGAGATGCTGTTGAGATGTTATGAGTACATGGAGCTATCTTTATGATGTTGCAGATGTGCTGAAATGATGGGTTTCGAAGTGCTTTTGAGAAAATTAATAAAGAATGAAGTCAGAGTTATGTGTGTGTTCAGAATGTGCTCCACATTTCTCCTATGTTGATCCTATGCTTGTGTGGATCTGAAGAGTTGTTGTTGATAATATGATGGTGATATATACTAATCTGTAGCTTCTGGTTTGATGGAGTGTGAAAGTTGTGTTCACCGGTGTGTGAACTATTTTGGTAGAGTTAGCTGTTTGTGGATTGGGAGAAATGTTTTTGCTTTGCAGTCCTCCGCTATTCTATTTCAGATCTTGCGGATCTGGAATGTGTCTTATAATAGTGTTCTCTGGGTTTTGGAAAAGATGCTTGTGGTTTGGTGATCTGGAAGTTGAGTTTTAGAGTTTTTGTATGTGTTTGCACAGTCCAGATGGATTGATGGAAGGGGTTTGGTGTTCAAAGGTTGTTACACTTGCTATAGATGTATTTGAAGGAACTTGAGATGTATTCTCATGCATAATGAAGTGTGTTGCATTGTCCGCATGCTATCTTCTTGTTGGAAAGCATGTACATCAATGTTGATTTGTGTTTTCATTAGGTTTGGCCGACTGGTGTTTACACTTCATATGAAGAATAAAATTTAATCAAGGAAGTGTGTGGTTGATCTGAGACATTATTTTTTGGTCTTGGTTAAGTGTTTTATTGGTCCACTCTCATTCCTTCCACTGTGGGAAGGTTGAGTTGCCGACCTAATTTGAATTTATGAAATGAAGATTATGTGGTCAACCTTGGAGAAAGTTTCTAAGTTTGAAGATGGTATAAATGAAAGTTGAATTAAAAATAATTGTATGATGAAAAATAATGAAGTAAGCCACAAGTAAAATAGCAGAAGTGTGTGAAAGTGAGTTGAGACAGTAATACTTCATTGTGTTAGATTCTTGAAGGTAGTGAGCTGAAGGTTTCTGCAATCTTTTGATCAAGGCTGTAGATGTGTGTAAATTGCTATGGTGGATCTTTTTTTTTCTTTTGTATTAGTAGGCAGTGAGTCTCCTTGTTGGATAGTGAGTCCTTTCTATAGGCAGTGAGCTTTTGTATCTAGATAGTGAGTCCTCTTCTAGGCAGTGAGCCCTTGGTAGTGAGCCTTTGTATTCAGTTTTGCTATCACTTTATATTGTGAGTTAATCCTCACTGTTTCTTTTCCCTCATTGGGTTTTCCACATAAAATATAGTGTTCAGTGTGTTGATTTTACTTTCTGTTATCTGCATTTCATGTTCATACTTAATAACAAAATAGTGTGGTTGTGAAATTGATAAGTGTTGAAGTTTTGAGTTTAAATTTTGTGACAAATGATTCACCCCCCCTCTCATTTGTCTTGCACCTTTTAATAGAAACCCCCTAGTATTAACATGCAAGCATCTTGAGGACTCTAGTAACATATAAGAGAAAGGGAAAAAGATAACTATAAATGCACAATTCTTAAAATTAATAAAAGAGAAGAGAAATGGAAGGCACTAATGGATGAAGTAAAATTAAATTTCAATGGGGCTTCAAAAGGGAAACTAAGCATTATAGGTGGAGGATATGTGCTAATAGACTTAATGGGTGATTTTTTACTTGGGGGATCAAAATATTTAGGTATTAAGACCAATAATGAAGCAAAAAAAGAGGCCCTACTTGTAGGTGTTCAAGCAACATATGTGGCATGGTATGCAAATTTAGTGATTGAAGGGGGCTCATATAGTGGTAAATATGGTGAATAAGGCATTTTCTCAAAGTGGAAACTGACAACAATATTAGAAGAGATTTAAAATGGAAATATAAATTTGATAGTTTTAAGGTGATGCATTTTTATAAGGAGAAAAATAATATTGTAGATTTTTTTTCCAATCAAGGTGTGAAGGAAATGTATGTCCATTGAGAGTAGAGATGCTAAGGATTGGTTTAATTTATCCAATCTTATAAGTTATGATTGACCACCTTGAAATTATTAGCTAGGGGTTCAATCATAAATGGTCATTAAGGAAAATAAAGATTAAATTGTATAGATCATTGCTATTTATAAGATAAAGCCCATTCACAGCCATAAGATGAACTAGGGGTATTCATTGCTAAATTTCACATGTAAAAGGTATGATAATTCTCTATCTAAAGTATATAGAATAGGTAGGTTAATTGTTGCAATGGGTTGTGTATTTATGCCATCTATTTGGAAGTGTATGTGATAGATGCTCTTGGGTGGTTGCAAGGTTTTAATGGAGGCGATGTGTTAATGGTGGGTGGTGGTAGTTCAAAGGACCTTCTTTACCATTGTCAAGCCACTTAACATAGGCTAAGAAAAAACTAAATTATAATAGTGGATGTAATATGAAGGTAATCAAAGAAATTTTAGGGTATGATGGAGAATATGATAACACCATGGTGCAAATTAGACCTTCCATTTTAGAATATTTTAAAAGGAAATTAAAGTTGGTAATACAAAATGTGGATATTTTTTAGAGTATTCAAGAGATTTTTTTTTTTGTTTTCATTAGAGGAGAGTAATATGCCAGAGTATATGGTGGTAGTAAAGCAAGATATTCTAATCCAATTAGAAAAGGGGAAGGTTAAAAAGGAAGGGGCTAGGATGGAAATTGGGGCTATGCATGAGGGGATAGATTCATTGATGTTAATGTCCAAACCTTTCAGGAGTTTTGATGGGATTTTTATATGGTAATAAAACATGTGTTAGAAACATAGGAAAAATGAGAGGGGGGTGAATCTGTTGTACATTAAAAGCTTAAACCCTTATTAAATTTTAGATCCTTATTAAGCATCAACAAAAAGTAAACATATGAAACATCAACACAACACCATACACAAGAGAACACCGAGTTTATGTGGAAAAACATAATTGAGGAAAAACCACGATGAGGATTAGCTCACATATATCTGAATAGCAACACCAAATACAATAGTCTCATTTTCATAAGGGATCACTACCCAAGAAAGAAGAAAGGCTCACTATCTAGAAGAAAGAAGAATAAAATAAGACTATTAAAGAGAGATTCACTATCTTAGAGCAATAGGAGAATCCACCACTGTAACTTTGCACCATCTGCAACCTTCGGTTCACTACCTCCAACAACTTCAAGCACACTAAAAATGTTGACACCTTTTTTTCATTGCTTCTAGTAGCCTTAGGAATTTAAGCTCACACTTGGATCACCAGATATGATCACATTCATATATTTTCCCACTTCACAACTCACCACACTATATTTCCAATAATAACCTTGCTTATATATCCTCCACAACCTCAAACACTCTTATTTAGGTCAGCCACATTGAAATATATGCACCTCAAACGTGCAAGAAACAAACAGATTAGAACTAAACACTTATGTGGTGGAAATAAGTGAAGGAAAACTATACCAAGGGCTAACTAGGACCCAAATCTAAATTGAAATGCTTCACCACACTTCTATAAACAAAAAACAACCTCTACAATTAGCACTAGCATATTAGGTCAGCCAAACCTCCACTAACACTAACAAGAGACCACATACATACCTCTCCAAGTTCAGAAACAACACACAGACCACACAATTTTTTTTTACAATATCAAAGAATATTCAAATTCATTAGAATATCCAATACCACTGATGAAACCACCTAAAATAAAGTACATATTCATTCTGTTCAACCAAAAATATTGCCACAAAACACAACTTATGAATCCAAGCTTGTGGAGTAGCTAAACACTACATACTCTAGGTAAAGGTAGGTACAAACAATCTGAGAAAGTTCCCAAATTTGCAAGACAAGAAATATTAATGTAGAGAAATGCAGAGCAATTCCATTTCTCCTAGACAACCTTCTTCACAAGAAACACACTATCAAACAAAAATTCCACTATCACACAATCCTGAACCTGAAACTATGGATATAACACCTCTCAACACATTTGATTATTACATCCAAAAAACATAAGCATCTATTCAACCATGAAGAAATGTGAAACACAACACTGAACACTCCTCTCTCACAATGCACACTCTTTTATTCAAATTTTCTCAAAAGCACTTGGAAACCAAGTGAACTAGCTACATCAACAACACCATAAATACTTGCTCAATATATCTACAACATCAACAATCTACTCATCTACAATACCCGCTCAACACCACACTAGAGGTTGAAATCAATGATAACACTAAAGGAAACATAGTGCAACAATATAAAACAATCTCCCTAACCATATTGGAGGTTGACATAAATGTGACATCAAACCACAACACATATTTACTAGGGTTTGAAATCAATGACAAAAATAATGACAAAACCAAAAATCTGCAAAAATCTCCCCCTTTGTCATTGATGGAAACACCAACTCTAGAAAACCATCAATCAAAGGAAGAAACTCTACAAATCTAACACTTAGAAAATTCTCCCCTTTACTCTAGTATCTCCCCCTAGCTGGGACATTTATTACACTTCTACCACTTTCTTAGACTTTACTCTATCTCCTTGTTTTCTAGAATTTATCTCTCCCCCTTTAACATCAATGAAAAAGGGAAACATTTTCTTACTCCACTTCAGGAAACACCAACACACTAATTTATCTCTACTACTCTCTCTCCACTTAATTATCCTTAGGGACATAAGATATTCTCGCCCTAAATCTACCAACCAAAGAAACTACTACCTTCTCCCCCTAAGAGGTAGCCTTCATCAATCTAGGACCAAGAATGTATCTTGAAATGCTCACCTAGAAAGATGTACCAACTTATGAATCTAGTTGAAAGGAGGGGTAATAACCCCTAACTTCTATCATATATACTCAAATGTATCTTTTGGAAGGGACTTTGTGAAAATATCCACAAATAGATCCTTTGTAGGAACATACTCTAGCTTCACCTCATTCTTTGCAACTTTCTCTCTTAGAAAGTGATATTTGATACATATATGTTTTGTCCTTGAATGTATTAACAAGTTTTTTGAAATATTGATAGCACTTGTATTATCACACAAGACAGAAATAGGTTCATCATATGACACCTTGATATCCTTCAATGTCTACTTCATCCATAACACCTGTGTGCAACATGATGTTACTGCAATATATTTTGCCTCTATAATAGATAATAACACTGAATCTTGATTCTTACTCAACCAAGAAAGAAACCTACTTCTAAGAAAGAAAGCACCTCCACTTGTACTTATTATTCCATCTACACAACCTACCCAATCTGTATCTTATAAGCACTCAAAGAGAAATTAGTATCCCTGGGATACCATAGACCAAATTTTGGAGTGCCCTTCAAGTATTTGAATATCCTTTTAACTGCTACAACATATGATTCTTTGGGATTTTCTTGAAAAATTTCCACAAGACAAATCACATGCATGATATCCGGTCTAGTAGTAGTAAGATAATAGTCCACCAATCATTGATTTTCACTTTCTCTGATCTGTCTTAGGAGATTCATCATTTTTTCTCAATTTGCAACTAGTAACCATGGGAGTACACACTGGTTTAGAATCCTCCATTCCAAACTTCTTCAACATTTATTTTACATACTTTGACTATGAAATGGATTTTTTTTTTCTTTTCTGATTGATTGATTGGTAACCCAAGGAAGAAATTCATCTCCCCAAACATTGACATCTCAAACTATTTTTGCATCTACTTTGCAAATATCTTACACATACGTTCATTTCCTCCAAATATCATGTCATCAACATACACAACCACAATCAAGATCTGATCTCCCTCACCCTTGAAGTAAATATTGCTATCTATAGTACCCTTTTTGAATCCTTGCTACAACAAGTACCTATCCAATCTTGTATACCAAGCTCTAGGAGCTTGTTTGAGTCCATACAATGCCCTTTTTAATCTGTAGACCATATCGAAATCTTTAGAAAATGAAAAACCTTTTGGTTATTCAATGTAAACCTCTTCTTGTAACTCACCACTAAGAAATGAAGACTTGAAATCCATCTAATATACCTTGAAGTCTTTATCTTTTTCAAAAGATGAAAAAATTCTAATGGCTTCCATTCTTGCCACCAGAGCGAACATATCTTCAAACTCTATTCCTTCCACTTGTGAGTAGCCCTTACACACAATTCTATCCTTATTTCTAACAACCTTTCCATCCTCATTCAACTTTTTCTTGAAAACCCATTTAGTTCCTATCAAATTCTTGTTTGCTAGTCTTGGGACCAATTCCCAAGTTTGATTCTTCTCAATATATCTCAACTCTTCTTCTATAGCTTTGATCCAGCTCTCATCCTTGCATGCCTCAGTTACAATTTTAGGTTCTACTTTTGAAATTAAACACAAGTTTTCTTGTTCCCATGTCATAACAAGTTTTCTCCTTGTCAACACACCTTTTCTTGTATCTCCAATGATTTGATCTTCAAAATGATTCTTCTATACATAGGAGTCTTAAGGGTCTTTTCTAAAGCTTCTTGCTCTTCAATTTACATCTATTTTTCTTTATCATCTTCTTTTTCTTCTTCACTGCAAGGGGATTCATCATATTCATATCCTTCTATCAACACAAAAGTTCGATGTGGTGCTTCATCCACTTTGACACTTGCAATTTCAAAAATATTCTTCAACCTTTTGTTGCAACATTTGTATGCCTTAATTTTTGTAGAGTATCCAAGGAAGACTCCTTCATCATATCTTGCATCAAACTTTCCAAAATTTTATTCATCTATTTTGATATAGAATTTACTTCTAAACACTCATAAATATTTCACAGTAGGAGGTTTTTCATACCATAACTCATAATAAGTCTTTGAATTGTTCAATCTTGCTTGTCCTTTGTTAAGTATGTATACTACAATATGAATTACTTCTCTCCAATAGACATCTGGTAGATTTTCTTCTTTCATCATGGTTCGTACTGACCTGTTCTTCCTCTCCACAACTCTATTTTACTAAGGAGTCCTAGGAGTTTATAACTATCTCTCTATTCCATGATCTTCACAAAAAATATTAAACTCATTGGATGTGAAATCACCAAATTTATTAGACCTCAAGCACTTGATTTTTAGATCCATTTCAATGTCAACTATATATTTAAAGGCTTTAAACTTATCTAGAGCTTCTATTTTTTCTTTGAGAAATGTCACCCAAGTAATTCTAGAATAACCATCTATTAATAACATGAAATACTTGTCACCTTAAGATCTTGTTATTATGGCAGGTCCACATAGGTTTTTTTTACCAACTCCAAAGGTCTTGTAGTATAAAATTCTTTAGTTATGAACCTCTTCTTTGTTTTCTTTCCAAATTGACACTGTTTGTAGATTGCATTGATATGATTTGTAATCCTTAGTAGATCTCTCACAACATCAATAAAACTAATCTTCACTAGGATATCAAAGTTATGTGACTCATTCTTCTATGCCATATCCAACTTTCATTGATTTGTGACATGAAGCACTTAACACCACCACCTTTGAGCTGATGAACATTTCCTTCTATCTTTGTTCCTATAGCAACCAAAATTTTGGAGCTTCCTTTTCTGATTTCATAACCATCATCTTGAAACACCAAACTGTATCCTCTGCTACACATTTTTTCTACAATAAGAAGATTATACTAGAGACACTTGAGATACTAAACATCATCTATTTTATGCTTGACATCGAAACTAATTGAACCTTTTCCACAAATCTTAGTAGATGTATTATCACCAAACTTAACAAGACCACCATCATACTTCTAAAGTTTAAAAAACTTACTCTCATCACATATCATATGATTTGAGTATCCACTATCAATTATCCAATAGTCTCTCTCCTCTCTTCCATGAAAAGAAGTCAACATAGTTCCTTCGATATTGTGACTTGTTCCTAGAGAACTTTCCTTCACACATCTTTCAGGATGAGTAGATTTAGTTATGATAATTAGATCCATGAACAAGAATTCACCATTATCCTCATTAGGATAGTCTAATTCCTCATCATCAGATACACCATTGTATTTTTCAACATAATAACTCTTGATATATTTACCTTTATGATGATTTTGTTTCTAATTTGAAACTTTCATTAGAAATTTAGAAGCATAATGACCTATCTTTCTACAATTGAAACAATTAAAGGGTAACTTAACTCTATATTTTCCTATGCCCTTTTTCAATCTCCTTACAAATTTTTCTTCCACCTCATCAAGATCATCAAGATCTGATCCATCATCCATCTCTGCGTTGGTAACTTTAAAGGTAGTTTCTTTATTTGTAGCATCTTGACCAAAATATCTCAACTCATAAGAAATTAAAGCACCAAACATTTGATCTCTAGAATATTGATCTAAATTCTGAGCTTTCTCAATAGTAGAACTTTAGAACTATAAGTTTTAGGAAGAGTTCTCAATACATTTTTTACAACTTCACTTTCTTCTAGCTTATCACCAAGACCATTGAAGGTATTAACAACTTCATCCACTCTGATCATGTAGGCTAAAATGTCTTCATCTTCTGACATCCTTAGGTAATCAAATTTGGCTTTGAAATTCTGCATCTTTGCTTGCTTGACCTTATCATCTCCTTCATAAATTCTCTATAGCTTCACCCAAACCTCTTTAGTGGTTTTAAGACTTATCACCTTTCTAAATTTAGAATTTGAAAGACCACTCAAGATAGCATTCCTTGATTTTCCAATATTCTCATAATCCTTGACCTCAACATCATTTGTTGGACCATTAGTAGGCATAGTATATCCAGTTTCAGTTGAATTCCAAATTTCCAAACCCTAGAGAGACAAGAATGGCTTCCATCCCAACTTTCTAGTAAGCATAATTTGTTCCATTGAATATAGGACCTTGGACACCCTGTGCACCATCTAGATATACCTCAAGTGGTTAAGATTCTTCCAAGGAACCATAGCTTTGATGCCAATTGTTAGACACATAGGAAAACTAAGAGAGGGGTGAATCAATTATACATTAAAACCTTAAACCCTCATAAATTATTAAACCCGTATTAACTTTTAGATCCTTATTAAGCATCTACAAAAAGTAAACATATGAAACATTAAGAAAATAACACCATACACAAGAGAGCACTAGATTTATGTGGAAAAACCTAATTAGGGAAAAAATAGAGTGAGGATTAGCTCACATATATGAATAACAACATTGAATACAATAGGCTCACTGCCAGGAGGGCTCACTACCCAAAGGACTCATTGTTCAAAAGAAAGAAGAATAGAATAAGACTATTACAAAGATATTCACTATCTTAGAGAAATAGGAGAATACACCACTACAACTCTATACCATTCACGACCTTCATCTCATAGCCTCCAACAACTTCAAGCACATTGAAAATGTAGACAACTTTTGTTCACTGCATCTGGTAGTCTTAGGCATTTAAGCTCACACTTGGATAACAAAATATGATCACATTCAAATATTTTCACACTTCACAACTCACCACACTATATTTCCAACAATAACCATTCTTATATATCCTCCATGACCTCAAAAAATCTTGTTTAGGTTAGCCACACTAAAACATATGCACCTCAAATGTGCAACCAACAAATATGTCAACACCAAACAATTCCATGATGGAAATATGTGAAGTCAGACCATACCAAGGGTTAACTAGGACCAAAATCTACACTGAAACACTTCTCCATGCTTCCAAAAATAACAAACAACCTCCACAATTAGTGCTAGCATGCTAGGTTGGCTAAAATTGCACTAACACTAACAAGTGACCACATACACGCCTCTCCAGGTCCAAAAACACTATGCGGTCCACATAGAAACATTTCACAACATCCAAGAATATTCAACTTCATTAGAATATACAACACCACTAATGCAACCACCTGAAACTAAAGAACATATTCATTCTATGCAACTAGACATATTGCCACAAAACACAACTTATGAATCCAAGCTTGCAGAGTAGCTGAGCACTACATACTCTAGGGAAAGGTATGTACAAACAATATGAGAACATTCCCAAATTTGCAAGACAAGAAACCTTAATGTAGAGAAATGTGGAGCAATTCCATTTCTCTTAGACAACCTTCTTCACATGCAACACACTGTCAAACACAACTTCCACTACTACACGATCCAAAAACTAAAACTATAGATATAAAACCTTTGAACACCTTTGATCATTAAATCCAAACTGCACATGAATATCTTCAACCATGAAGAAATGCGAAGAAAAACACTTCACATTCCTATGCCACACTTCACACTCTTTTATTCAAATTTTCTCAAAAGCACTTGGAAACCAAGTGAACCGGTTGCATCAACAACCCTTATAATATTAATAAATGTTCTTAGTTATTCTTTATAAAACCATTTAATTATTACAACAATTAATCCATTTATATACTTAAATAGTCTTTAATTTATTAATTGTTTAAGAGTAGTTCTTTGAAAGGGTGTGGCAGCTATCCTTTCAATATTTTACCATCCTTTATCCCTATATTTAAGGATGTTGGTTTGTGGCGACTGATTATGCAAATGCTGTACACTCGTAATGTATCCTTGCTAGTTTTCCCACTAACACGTCAAGGTTTTTCTGCTAACACATCAAATAAAAAAAGACTTTGTAAAACCCTAATTCTAGAATCTTCCAAAAGCTTGTTATAAGCGGTTGGGATGTAAGTTGTGGTGTGTCATTCATGAGATTATAATTTTTTTTGCACTAGATAATAAAATATTTGGGTGGCTGATTTTCTGTGGATGTAGCCCATATTGGGTGAACCACGTTAAAATTATGTGTTGATCACTTTTGTGTTATTCTTCATTGTTATTTCTGGGTTATTTAATCTGCATATAATTGTTAATGTTTATTGCTCCAATCTACCTGAATCCTAACAAAGGAAGGATTCTTTTGTGAAGAAAATATTACTTTTAGAATAATTTAGAAATTCACAAGTAAAAATTAAGGTGATGAAAGTTTTGGAGAAATGTTCCCCAAATTTAATCTATGTATTTATATAGACCTTTTTTAGGTATTCTTCTAATTTTTGTGGGGTTTTTTACCACTATTGATTTTCAATAACATAAATTATTGTGTAGTGTGAAAACTATATTTCTATTTTATTCTTTAAATAGTTTAAATATTATCACATTTTAAACTTTTTTATCAAGTTTTATCATGGTAATAGAGTCATTTTTAAATTATGGTAATATTAATATCTACAAAAGTTTACATTCAAAACTCTTCTAGAAATGATTGTTTTAGGTTTCTTACAAATCCTATATTAAAATCACTTATGAGAATCATCCCACATTTTAAATTGAGCTATGTAAATTTGAATCTACATATAATAAAATTTATAAAATTAAAAAATATAATAATTAATATCTTATTTCAACTTTTTAGAGTGGTTGATAACTACCAACCATCATTTCTATATATAAATTTTAAAATTAACAAAGAAAATATTATTAACAACAAAATATATAAATTTTAATATTTTTAAAAATCCACCATATTTAAAACCCTATGTTTATCTAAAAACTTATCATTCATTCATTTTTATAAGTTACTTCATATCTTTTACTAGTAGTGGCATAGTATGATGGTTAAGTTTTTGTGGTGTTGTTCTTGCCATCAAGGTTCAAGTCCCACTAGGGTGTAATTGTTAAATATTTAAATTGGGGATGAGGTCCCCAGTTTGTGACCTCACTAGTTCATAGATCTGGATCAAAAGTGTTTACCCCTTAAAATAATACAATTATTCTATATCTTTTAAAATAAAGATACAAAAAATATTTAATCCATATATTATTTTATCATTTTTAAGAAAATAAGTTTTTATTAACTATCTTTTAATAAATCTAAGGGGAAAAATGAGTTTTTATTAATTATAGGGGTAGAATAAGTTTAGTAAAATAAAAATTTATTAACTATAGGAAGTGAAATAAGTTTTTTATTAATAATATTTTCACATCTTACTTTTGGATCAAGTTGATTTCATAATTCTATAAGTTAAATTATATTGTATGTGTTTCAAATTATGATATCAAAACTATGTTTTGTGGATATTTACACTGAGATGTTCTAGTTTATTTATGTTATAAGAAAATAGAATATTAGTTAGATATTGATTGAAAAGATATAGATGTGAATTTATTATCTTTATAATGATTGCTAGTGAATGGTTTATATTATTTTATGATATTATGGATTAAATACCTTGTTGATTAAGTGAGATGGATGTAGGAAATTATTTTCCCCTTTTAGATGAGGGAGAGCATCACCCAACAAGAGAAGTAGATTAGGGAGAACGACAAGAACATCTTGACTCTGAGAACCCACACACACATATAATAGTGACTTGTTACACATATTATTTTTGCATTCACCTTGATTCATAATTGTGATGTAACCTTACATCATAACATTGTTATGGATTATAACATTATGAGATATATTCCCGCCTCTCTCTTGTTTGCCTGTGTTTGAACTATCTGTGCACATGTTAGAATCTACTTTGGGGGTACCCCGCGGTCCCCCCTTTTTCCTCCCTTGACCTGATTCTCATCTAGACACATGTTGTCTTGTTATCCTCAAGGGCCACTCCTAGCTTGTCCGTTTTTGGTACACCTATGATTCTAGGTTTTCTCGGGGAACTTGTGAATTTGGGTTTGTCTGGTGGGACTGTGCCGGTAACTAGAGGTTAAAGGGTAGAAGAACTTGCTGACCAACTCTAGTTAAAGTGATAAGATTCCCTTTCCTCACCCTAAAGAAGAGATCTTTGCTTTAGGTACTGACTTCGCTATCCTTGAAGCTATTAGTGATAAGATTGTCTCCTCAATGGAGAATTCTATGGTGGGTTGTTTCCTATCCTTTCGCCCCATGATGGAAATGGTCAGAAGATTTGCTTCTATTAAATGATACCTCAAAGGTAGTGTAGACATCTGTGCTATGGCAGGAGGGATCTTTCTCTTCAAGTTCATGGCCTCAGAAGACTTAATCTTGGTCCTCTTCTCTGGTCCCTAGGTCTATGGAAAGCATAGTATGGCTCCGTGCCATTGGAAACCAAGATTCAATCCTACCATTGATCTCAACAAGTCAGCACAGTGTGGGTCCGTCTGCCAAGTCTACCCCTGGAATACTGGGATGAATCCATATTCAAATGTATTGGAGAATCCTTGGGTTATTTCATCACTTTAGAATCCATTACTAGGACCAAATATAGGTTAGTATTTTCTTGTTTTTGTATCAATATTGAAGTGCATAAGTCCCTACCTACTTCTATGAAGCTTTGTTCTAAGTTTGGTTTCTAGACCCAACAAGTTTGTTTTGAGAATGTCTTGGTCTACTGCTAGAAATGTGATAAACCTGCTCACCTAATTTTAGATTGTAAATCAATGTTGAAACATGTACCTAGCCCTAGTGAGTATGTTCTTGATGATCACTACCCCTTCGAAGATGACATTTTGAAGATTGTTGACTCACCGGTTAGTTCTAATACCCTCAAATCTAAGGAGAATTTTTCTTATGCAAACTTGATATTGGTTCTTGTTGCTCCTATTCCAACTAGTGCCATGGAACTACCTGGTGTTGCGGTTCTTGGTGTACCCTTGGTAGGTATACAAGGTACTCTTTCCCCTAGCCAGGTGTTGGGTTTTTTTGGTGAAGAGGGTGACATCTTGAAGGAAGAAGGGTTTAAAGTAACAACTGAATCAATAATGACTAGTAGTGAAGAAGGTGAAATCCTAGAAGAAGAGGCCTTAAAAGTAAAAGTTGAGTTAGTTAAGATGGATTCTCTAGGTTTGGCATAGGAAAAGCAATGAAGGAGGAGTACTAGTCAACCTCAAAGAAAAAGGGCAAGCATAGGAAAGCTGATGTGGGTGGTGACTCTAAACTTGGTAGGCCCAACCAACAACAAACCAAGAATAGGGAGACATCAAAAGAGATAGCCATAGGTAAACAAAGGACATTGGATGTGTCCTCAAAGAAGGATTAAAAATGAAAGTCTTGTATTGGAATGTGAGGGATAATTGCTCTCACAAGCAACTGACACTGAAAAATTATGTGATGGAACATAAGATTGATGTTTTACTACTACAAGTCAAAATGAAGAAAGCAAACTTTGAAAATATAGCTAAGTATATTTGGCTGGGTGACCTCTTCTCTTGCAGTGATGTTGATGGGATGTTTGGTGGGCTAGCTAAGATGTGGAATCCTAATGAGTGTATAGGAGAGAATTTTCACCCCTTGTGTAAACTCCCTTTTTTCATACCCTCACTTTAGAAAATCAAATCTGAAGGAAAAATTCCACATCGCCTACCTGCCTTCCATCCACATGGAATTTTTCTTGTGTGTCGGTGAGAGAATAGTTATTGAGGACTCAAGCGCGGTGCACAGAAATCTAAGCGATGTGCTACCGTCCCTAACAAATTCTCGCATCTGAAGTTGGAAAATGCATTACACTCCTCATTGGGGATGAATTGTAACATCCTTTTATCAAACAATCGACCTAAAAATGGCTTATTCCTTCTCATCCCACCTTCAAATTCATTCCATTCATTATTACTTTGTCCTTTTCCATATTCACTTGATCTTCATTCAATATTCTACACACTTTGGGATCTCTTGAGCATACTCTTGAAGCATTCTACCATTATTTTCACAGCTTGAGCATTGTAGTAGCTTGACACTCCATCAAATCAACATTGCAAGTGTGAGGCCACCATAGAAGTTGCAAGCTTGGAGTCTTGCGAGACCTCCCTTCACCACAGTTGCGGTGGAGGTGACTTTTCCAAGTTTGTAGCTTGCATTCTCCCTTCATTGGACTTGAGAGAATTTGGGTGGAGGTGGTAACAATTCATTCCTCTCCTTTGTGATTTGATAGAGTAGCATGTCTTTTGTAGTGTTCATTGTATTACTTTCTATCTTCTTTATCGTATATTCTACTCTGTTGCTTTCTGGCTGTCCGTGGAGGAAGAAACACCAAAGTGGGGGTCTGACTGAGGCAGGACCCTATATATCCCAACAATTTTCCCCTTCTTTCTTATGTGTAGGTGAATGTGTACGTGGAGCTAGCTGGAAAACTTGCACTTTTGTGAGATAATATTTGTCATCCTAGCTTTTATTTACTTGCTTTATCATCTCCATCTTTACTTTTCATACCTCATCATTTTTTTTATTTCATTAAGATTAGTTAACTAGGTTGTTTAGTTGGTTTTATGGTATTTTCATTGCATATTATGTTTTCTATCTGTACAAACACCATCGTGCTAGAGAGACACCAATGCACCGCGTTGTCGTCCCAAAACCGCATTGCCATCCTTAGACAAAGAGCTGTCTAAGGTGCAATATTGACTCCAAAAACTAGCTTGTCTAGCCCCAACCTAAATTTTGGGTCTGTAGAGTGACATAAGTACTTCAGAGTGCTCTTCATTCTTGATCCTTATCCCTTTAGAGTGAGGTAAGTTAGGGCAGCCCTCTGCTCTCAGTTCTCTGTGACTTGGAGCCTTGACGTGGTTGGCCCCCCTCTCTTACATTTTTTCTGAACCTGATGTGAAAAATTTCTATCCATTTTCTTGTGTTGAGACTTTTCCCTCGTACTTGGTGGTTTGTAACCCTGAGTGTTGTGAAGGTTTATGAGCATGGAATCCTAGTCCATGAATTTTGGGTACATTGTTAGGAGAAGTGTGCGACACCTACCGATAGAGAAGGCGAAGGTCACTTCTAGTTTCACCTCTAGTTTTTCCATTGGTTTAGCTAATGAGTTTACCACTGGTTTTATTGTGGTATTTTATAACAAGATGGGTTTCATAGATGAGACCACCCATGTGCCTAGTCCTCCAACATCCCCTATGGCTTTGTCCATAGATGAGGATGATGTTGTGCATGTTCCTATAAAAAACCTTTGAGGATTAGATAATATATTGCTATACCTTGTGAACCATTTAGAGAAAGCACCAAACATGGCGAGTTGCTAGGCTTGCAAGCGAGGTGAGGAATTTTTTAGGAAGAGATCAGATTGGCATAGAGTTTCTACTTGGCCTCACTGATCTAATTGAAGCTTATGTTCCTTCGTACAGGCCTCAATCAGGCACCACCTGAAGAGAAGTGCTCGATGCCTATGAGAGACAATTAGGTGTCTTGATACCCACTACATCCATATGCATGGCTGAAACAGGGCCCTCAATCAACATATCTCTTGCTTCTCAAAGGCCTAACACTCTCAAGGTGAGTAGAATACCCCTTGGGTTCAGTTTCATCCCTCCTATTGCCCCTGGCAGTAGCTCTTTGGTGGAATGAGTGGTGATGGCAGAATTGGCAGAGGTGGCTTTAGTGGAGGCCATGGAGGTGGCTCCAGTGGAGGCCCTACTGGTGGTGGTGGCTCTGAAGGTTTTCATAGTGGTGGCTTCAGAGGTGCCTCCAGAGGTGGTTTTGGTGGTGCCAGTTCTGGAGGTTCTACTGGTCCTTTGTCATCCTTTGACCCTATTTTGAATGAATTGCTTCAGAACATGGGCTAAATATAGAACTAGCTGGAAAGTCTCTCCCAAGCTTTTTCCTAGCCTATCTTTCAACCCTTCTTTTGACATAGACCATTTTCAGTAGCAATCCTAAGTACTCCCTTCCCACAAGGAATGGAGATTTCCAAATTTGAGAAGTATGGTGGTAAAGGGAACCCACAAATGCATGGTTCTGCCTTTAATGCCATGTGTACATACTTCTTCCATCATGAAGTGTTGATGGAAAAATCATTTCCTCAATCTCTTAAGGATACACCACTTGAGTGGTACTATTCCTTACTTGACAACTCTATTTTATCGTTTGATCAACTTGTAAATTAGTTCTTTGATAGTTCCAAGCCAACATTGGACCAAATATGACCTTCTTGGATCTCGTCTGATACAAGTAGGGGGACAATGAGAAGATAACTGATTTCATAGATTTATATCAAGCGCTCTTTGCATAGATCTTGTACCCACTACCCAATTTTGATGTGCAAAAGGTGTTCATAGGTAACTTGTAGAGACCTTGGCAAGATAAATTTTCCCTTATGAAATACCCTTCTTTCGTGCATCTGTGTGCTATGTTATGGGAATATCAACAAATGGTAGTTTAGTTCAAGGGATCCTCCTCACGCCCCCATTCAGAAGTAAAATCTATTGTATCAATCTCGGGAAAAGGCAAGGTTCTTGCAAATGTAGTAACTGCAACGAATGATAATGGCCTTAGATGCAACAAAAAGTTCACTAAGTTAGCAGAATCTTATTCTTGCATCTTACAAAAGTTGTTGAAGGATAAAATCATAACCTTCGAGAACCCTTGACCTCTCAAGGAACCTTACCCTTATTGGTATGATGCAAATTCCTTCTATCAATACCATCAAGTTAACAGACACAATACAAAACATTGTATGTTCCTGCATCATGAGATATAGGACTACATCGATGATGGTACTATTTGTCTTGATGGGATGAAATAAAATTCAAATAAATCGATGGTGAAGCCAATAGTGAGTTGTAGATATACATGGACCCGTTTTTGTCTCATCCTGCTAAGTTAATTATTGATACCTCCAATTCTACCACTGAGCCCTTGGTGTACGTTAACATGGTCACAGTTTCTCCTTCCCCACAACTTGTGAGTGGTTCTCTAGACATGACATTCACCTTATAGGACATGTCCTTGAATAACAAGCCCTCTCCCCTCTACATTCCCGCTCATCTCAATGGGAACATTGTGACAGGGGTCTTAGTTGACCCTACGAGCTGAGTGAATGTCATTACAAAGGAGACATTATGGTTGAATTCATTACAGAGGGAGGAGTACAAAGAAACAAAGTCTGCCATTAGTACACATGATGGCCTTTCTCTCAAGCCATATGGATCAATAACCTTGTTTGTCCTAGCTGGACCTAGTGCTATGGATACAACCTTCGACGTTATTCCAATTAGATTTGTTTAGGGTGAAGTTAGGCATATCTTGGCTAACTTCCATGAATGAAATTGCCTCTATCATTCATAAGTGTTTGAAATTCTCCCATGAAGGTGCTGTGCATGTCATGCATGACACTAGATACCAGCTGATGGTGTCCTGTGGGGGTTACTCATTAGATCATTTTTGGCCCACCTCAATCAGTCTTCCCCCAAGAACGGACCTACTTTATCAAAACTATGTAAAGTATAAGACTAGGGGAAAAGGACAACCAAAATTGACCCTTCTAGTATGCAATAGCAAGCTGCCTCCTCTTCTCAAAAGGGAAGGGAGAGGCCTTCCCGTCCTCAGGGTGCCTCTTCCACTCCTCTTTCTAAAGAAGATTTTTGGATGTCTACTCTTGGATTTCACATGAGAAGCTCGATGGTGCCTACTTGGCACAAAGATAAGATTAGGATATCAGAACTTCCTACTATGCCTCCCAAACCTTGGCCCGACCTATATGGTAGAAGGAAGGGTCCCCATGGGGAATCCTCTATGTCTCGGTCCCTGTAGCCTCCCACTACTTCTGCTCCCAAAGCAGTAAATGGGAAGAGTCCTCCCACCAAGGTGCTAGACCCGACTCCCCTTGTTGTTTCTCAAAATATTCCTCCTACTCCCATTTAGGAGCTTTTCCCTTCGCCAGAGATGGATGTGATGGAAACTCCTATGGCTAAGTAGGAGTCTTATATCCCTTCGCAACTCCCAACCTCTAGCTCAAAGAGTCACAAAAGATGACTTGTGCATGAGCACAAGTGTCAATGGAAGGCTCTAGCAGTTGAGTAAGCCACTTTGTAGAGTAAGGAAGAGGAGATGACTACCCCTATTTTAGGGCCCCTTGCTGTGTCCTCTCTCCTCCCCTCTGCTTGAATTTAATCAGTTTTTCTTCTGGCTCCCCCTGTGAGTGTGAATGCACTTGACCCTAAAAAGGTGTAGATGTTTATCGCTCCTTCAGTTGAGCCATTGCTTTTGATGTCCCTTCTGGACATCCCACCATTCCGTAAACCTGTGGACATGCTGAATACCTCAGTGGTGTCCGCTGTGGTTTTCTCCTCCTCCTCCATGCCTCTCGCCTTGTCTGTGGGGAGTTCACATCCTCTGACATAGAAAAAAGTAGAGGTTGGACCTTCTAGCAATGGAGGGCATAAGAGGATCCCACCTTCTTCAAAGGGTGGTCCTGTGCTAGCTATTTTTGTTCTAGTGACGAAGCAAGTCCCGACTTCCCCTGAGTTTCTCACTGCTCCCGAGTCAATCAGAGGGCCTAGCGGTGAATCTCAGGAACCATCCTCCCCATCCATTGAGGTACCACATGGAACTCCTATAAAGTGCATTTTTAACTCTCTAGACAAAGTCCTGACCTTGTCGGAGATCTTCACAAAATCGTTGACCATAGCTCCACAAGAGCCGAGTGGAGAAGACCTTGCGGGGCCTTCTTCCTTATCCCTTGTTGTGGGAGGGTCGGAAGCTCCTCCCCTTAATATTCCACCATTACAGGCTTGTCTTCCTTCCCCTTATAATCATCTAGATTGGGAAGCAAACGACCTCTTGGTTGATGAGTGTTAGGGGGAGGCCTCTTCTTTATGTTTAGATTAGATGTGTGTTTGTTGTGATACTTTTTCCTGTGCTTGTGTTTTGTGTTCCTGGATGACCCTTGTTACTCTTGCTGGTGCTTGGATATAGGAGTGATTATGTGTCATGAAATTTCCTCTATTTGTATCATCATTCTTCCTCTATTATCTGCTTTGATTTTCAGAAAATTGGGGATGATGCAAAGTGTTGGGGACATTTAGACTTCCCTTCCATGTTGACCCAATTTTTTATTTTTACTTTGTCTTCTCATGAACTCTTCATATGGTCTAATATAGTAGGGGGTTGATGACAACTCATTTATATGCTATTACTATACTTATATATATTTATGAGTAGCTCTAACCTCAAAATATCAGATCACCCCTGTGACCTTTGCTTGTGATGTCATTATTTCTTTTGTGCCTTTCTTATCTTTCTCTCTTCTTTGCTTAATTTGTGATGTTGTGGCACCTGTGTGTTTTCACTCGTATGTGTGACAACATCACCATGTTGACATCTCACTATGTCTCGTGGGCCACAACATCACTTTTTCATTCTCACTCTTCTCTCCTCAGAACGTCGTGTGCCTCTACATTCAACATGCACCGCCCTAAGGAGAAGGTTGCCATGTCAACTTTGATTTTTAGAAAATAAATTTGTTGCTAATGAATATTTTCTTAAAATCCTTTGTAAACCTTTTTTGAAAAATCACATTCTCAACTTAGAGTCTTAGAGGAACGTGTTTCCTTCATCATGGGTTTGTAAAGAAAAGAACTTCAGAAATTTCCTTTGAGGAGGGAGAAAATTTTCCTATGAGAGAAGCCTTGAACTTCCCCTTGTGAGGGGGAATTTTCTTCCTTTTGAATTCCTTGATGAAGTGAACATCTTTCGAAAGGATTCCTTGATGTTGAATCGATTTACAAAAAATATTCTTACACTTTCGAACAGTGCGTCCCTTGAGTGGACCCCTCTTCTTTTGAAGGGTTCTTGAGGGACCCCTTTGAAAGCCTTTCAATTTGTTGATTGTTTGCATGAATGTCTAGTTTTCTTGTGTGGTTACTTTGTGTTTCCTGATGTGTTTTATCTACAAATTAACATGTTGCTATGCAGGTGTGCCTGTGAAGCCGCTTTCTAGTCTGACTCTATAGAGTCCCCTTTCACTGGGCTTCCTTCATGAGAGAGTACTTGGGGGATTCCTTCTTGGAGGTCTGTAGGCCTGTGAGGCGCTTACATCCTACATGATTTTTCCATCATTGGTTTGAGGGCCTTCGATGTACTTTGTGTAACTTCATAGTTCTATGGGGCTATGGAGTCTTTTTGTTCAAAACTCCTCAGGAGAGAGTACTTGTGGAGTACTTTTCCTGCCCTACACTTTTGAGTTTTCTAGATCACAGTTTGCTCCCTCGATGGTTCAAGTATACATTTCTAACTCTTCAATCTATTTTATGGAACACCCATTGATACTCGTGCTCAATAAAGTAGGGGAAAAATGTATAGGAGCGAATTTGTACCCCTTGTGTAAATTCCCCTTTTGCATACCCTACCTTAGAAAATCAATTTCGAAGGAAAAATTTCACATCACCCACCTGCCTTCCATCCATGTGGTGTTTGTCTTGTGTTTCAGTGAGAGAATATTTGTCAGGGACACGAGTTTGGTACGTGGATGTTTACACAATGCGCTTCTTTCCTTGATGGATTCCCACATCTAAAGTTGGAAGAAGCATTACAATCCTCATTGGGGATGAATTATAATCTCCTTCTATCAATCAACCAAACCAAAAATAGTTTATTCCTTCTCATCCCACCTTCAAATTCATTCCATTCACTATCACTTCATCTTTTTCTATATTTGCTTGATCTTCATTCAATCTTCTACACAATTTGGAATCTCTTGAGCATACTCTTGAAGCATTCTACCAACATTTTCGCAGCTTGAGCATTACAACATATTGACACTCCATCAACTCCACATTGCAAGTGTGAGGCCACCATAGAAGTTGCAAGCTTGGAGTCTTGTGAGACCTCCCTTCAACACAATTGTGATGGTGGTGACTTTTCCAAGTTCATAGCTTGCATTCTTCCTTCATTGGCCTTGAGAGCCTTTGGGTGGAGGTGGTAACGCTTCGTTCCTATCCTTTGTGATTTGATAGAGTAGCATTTTTCTTTTGTAGTGTTCATTGCAGTCTTTCTATTTTCTTTATCACATATTCTACTTCATTGCTTTCTGGCTATCTGTGGAGGTGGAAACAACAAAGTAGGGGTCTAACTGAGGAAGACCCCTATATAGCCCCAAAATTTTTCCCCTTCTTGCTTGTCTGTAGGTGAACATGTGTGTGGAGTTAGCTGGTGAATTTGCACTTTTGTGAGATAATATTCGTTACCCTAGCTTTTATTTGCTTGCTTTATCATCTCCATCTTTAATTTTTGTACCTCATCATTTTTTTTATTTCATTAAGATTAGTTAGCTAGGCTATTTAGTCAGTTTTTTGGTATTTTCATTACATCTTATGTTTTCTGGCCATATGGATGCTAGCATGCTAGAGAGACGCCAATGCACTACACTGTCGTCCCATAACCATGCTAGTGTCTGAAGAACCATGCTGGTGTGCTTGGACAAAGAGCTATCTAAGGTGTAGTTTTGACTCCAAAAACTAGCTCATCTAGCCCAAACCTAAATTTTGGGTCTGTAGAGTGAAAAAATACTTCATAGTTCTCTTCATTCTCGATCCTTATCCCTTTAGAGTGAGGTAAGTTAGGGCATCCCTCCGCTCTCATATCTCCATGACCTAGAGCCTTGATATGGTTTTCCCCCCTCTCTTGCAATAGGATCACTGGTTCTAAAATTTTTCAATGTTGGAATAGTGTTGGGGTCAAGTTTTCTCACTCAAGAGGCTGCTTATTGCTCATCAATGTTTATGCCTCTAACCAAAGGAATGCTAGGAATTCCCTTTGGTGGGATCTTTTTGATTGGATAAACCATAATAGGGGGTCATGTTGGTTGATGGATGGTGACTTCAACTCTCCTTTGTATCCTTTCAAGAAGAGTGGAGGGCTTATGGACTACTCTGACAACATGTATGATTTGGAATTTTTTTTGAGTAACACCAGTTTGGTTGACATTGACCTTCAAGGTTAGTCCTTCATGTGGACCAATAGGCTCTTGGGGGATGGTTTGATCTAGGTCAAACTAAATAGATTTATTTGTTCTCACAACTGGATGGCTTTGCTCAGTGCTAATATGCTTGCCCTGTCCCATACTATCTCGAATCATAACCCTTTGCTGTGGGACCCTTTCCTTTTCAGTTTGAAATTATGTGGAATTCCCAAGATTTTAGGAATAAAGTTGCTGAATGGTGGAATATTCCTATAGATGGCTCCCCCATGTTCAAATTTTTTAACAAGCTTAAGCATGTAAAAAATATGGTGAAGGGTTGGAATAAGAGAGTTTTTGAGGATGTCTTCTAGAAAAAAAAGTATTAGGGGATAAACTAAAGGTTATAAAAAAAATTATGAAGAGGGGGATGTTAGTCCACTGACCTATAACTAGGAAAGAGAGGGTCATTTGGAATGGGAACAAATCTTAAAAAAGGAGGAGATATTCTAGAAACATAAATCTAGAGTCCAATGGTTGCAGAAGAGAGACAAGAATACCTCCTTTTTCCATGTTTTGGCTCTTAAGCATAAGAAAAGGAATCAAATAAATACAATTAAAAATAAGAAAGGTGTTATGGTCAACATGACCACCTAGATTGGGATTTTGGCATCAGGATACTTTCAAAGGGCTTATTTGGCTCCTGTCGAGGCTCCTAATTCTGCTCTGAACAATTTGTTGCTGGACCCTCTCCCTACCACTCTAACCCATGATGATAATAATAGCATTCTTAGTGTTGTCACTCCCGAGGAAGTGAAAATGACTATTTTTAGTATGGGTGCCTATAAGGCGCTAGGCTTGGATGGGTTCCCCCAACTTTCTTCCAAATATTTTGGGATATTGTTGAGGGGGATCTTGTTTTAGCAGCTAGGGATTTCTTCAAATCTGGTAAGATCCTCAAAGAGTTGAACCACACCTTTATATCCTTGGTTCCCAAAGTTGCTGAACCTTAGTCTATGATAGAATTTTGGCCCATTAGCCTCTGCAATACCATTTATAAGATCTCTAAAATTTTAGTGAACTGCTTGAAACCATTTTTAGAAAAAAATGATAAGCCCTACCCAAAAAGGCTTTGTTTTGGGTCATCATATCTTGGACACTAGCATAACCACCCATGAAATTTTACACTCCATGGATAGATGCAATAATTCCAGTATGGCCTTCAAGCTGGATATTTCAGAAGTATATGAGAAGGTGCTATGGGACTTTATTCCCAAAGTCCTATCAAAGTTTGGCTTTGACTAGATAGTGATTAACCTCTTGATGAAGTGCATTACCACTATGAGATTCTCTATCTTGGTTAATGGGGTCCCCTTTGGCTTCTTCAATGCTAGGAGGGGCATTAGATAGGGGAACCCTCTCTCTCCCTATTTGTTTATCATGGTTGCAGATGTTCTGAGTAGGAACATATCCAAAATGTTGTTAGAGGGCTCTATAAAGGGGGTTAAACCTGCTACTTCATTGGAACTTGTTATCCAACAATTTGTTGATGATACCATCCTCTTTGGGAAGGATTCTATGATTGAAGCCAAGAAATGGAAGATTTTCCTTAACAATTATGCTGCTTGCTCTAGCCAGTGTATAAATTATAATAAAAGCATGATTTAATTCTTCAACAACACTCTTGCCCTCTAGACTCAAGTCACTACTATCTTGGGTTGTGTGAGTGGCATCTCCCTTTGGTGTATTTAGGGCTACCCATTACTTTTAAGGAAGTCACTCCTACCTTTTGGAACACAATTTTAGAAAGGATTCAAAGAAATTGGCAGGGTGGAAAGGCTCCATCCTCAACCATGTTGGCAAGCTACAACTTCTGATTACTGCCCTTCAAGGGATCCCTATCTACTTCCTTTCTATCTTTAAAATTCCTAGATATATAGATGAGAAGTTCAAAAAATCCAAAGAAACTTCTTATGGTCTGAGACAAAGGAGAAGAAAAAGTTTTCTTTGGTTAGTTGGGACAAAGTTTTTTTGCCTAAATCTTGTGGCGGGCTTGGAATTAGAAATGTCCAATGTACCAACAAAGCATTACTTGCTAAGGCTGGTTGGGACCAATTAAGGAATAAAAATGACTAGTGCAAGATCATGAATTCTAACTATCTCTACAATAGACCTATGATTAAATGTATCTTAGATGATCACCCTACTAGTTCACTGGATTGGAATAACATTTACAAAATGCACGAGCTGCTCAAGTCTAGGATGAAATGGAAAATTGAGAATGGTAGTTACATCAGATTTTGGGAGGATCCTTGGCTGCTTGAATAACCCATATTGCACTCTAGTTTTAGGAACCTTATGAAACTTGCATAACTTTTCTTTGGTTTGTATATAAGCAACTACTTTCTTGGTTAGCCAAGTGCTAGGCATTGGAAATATTTGATTCTTTGCTGCCCCCTACCCCTTGAGTTGTTGTTGTTAGATAAGTCATTGTGGATGAACTCTACTAGGTCAAATATTAGCTAGAAAATCTTTCTATCAAAAAAATTACAATTTGCTGTCGATCCAGGGTGATCATAACAGACCTTGGAGAAAGGTTTGGAATAGGCACATTATTTCTAAAATCAATTTCTTCTAGTGGAAAACCTATCATAATAGGATCCCAAATCAGGATAATTTGAGGAAAAGGGGATTTTAGATCCCGAATATGTGCTTGTTATGTAAAAGCAGTGAAGAGTCTGTTGATCATTTATTACTGCATTGTCTGTTTGCTGTTGGAGTCTAGGAGCTAGCTTTTGAAAAATTGGGGACCTACTAGACATGTGTAGGGACATCAAATATTTCATTTTGGGCTGGTATGGTCCCTTCCAACATCCTATCCCTAGAGAGAATTGGAACCACGTCCCCCCATCATCTGTTGGTGCTTGTGGAAAGAGAGAAATGGCCAAATTTTTAGGAATATTGAGATGAGTCCTAAGGAGGTTTTTGGAATTGGGCTAAGGATTATTTTTGATTATTTTTTATTTTTTATGAGTATGAAAGCTAGAAACAAAAGAAGCATAATTAGGACCAAGTTTTTTTCATTGTATTGTAGACCAATTGAATGTCCTTCTTATCAATTATGCATGATTTACATTACTCTCTTAGATCATTAACCTTAGTGATGTAGTCATAGATGTTGTCAAAGTTCTTAGGATCGAGGCTCATCAATTCATTATCAATTTGATAGCCTCTTACTTCATTTGTAGTACCATACAATGTTTTCAATTTATTCTAAGCTTCATGAGAATTTTTACATGATTCAATTTGAAACAACGAATCTTGAGAAACAAGTCTACGAAGACATCCAAGAGCTTTGGTATGTTCAATCATCCATTTTATCTTTTTATCTACATTTGTAGGTTTAGGTACCTTGTTTTCAAAATATAGAGAGTGACCTTCAATCATTAAAATACTTCATGAATGTTGATGTCATGTTGAATAATTAAATGATGTGAGTAAAGGATCTTTGAAATGATCCAAGGAAAAGAAGAGCACAAGTAAACAAATCAAAACAATGCACCAAGAGAACCCCCCAAAATCACTCAATCAAGAATCCTCCCAACAATATATAATTTGGCACTTTATATTTAGTGCATTTACAATGCCAAGATGGATCAATGATGGAAAATTACAACAATATCTCAAAATGAGATCAACAATCTAAAATTTCACTTTCTCAATATGTTTAGACTGAAAATGAAGCCTTCCCAAAAGGACAACACTTCTCCAAGTGTCAATATGTCCAAGTTATCAACAAAAATGCAAATATGCACAAATCTGAATAAAAGATATTTGGGGGGAAAAATGGAAAAAATTCTTACATATAATTGTAGAGCTCTTCAATACCTTTCCAATGCCACAAGAATCGCAAATATTGGATAAACAGGCAAAAATTTATGAGCTTGAAAGTCCAAATAGGAGATTTGACTTCAAACAGCAATAACATTCACTAGAAGTTAGATCTAATAACAAAACCTACACCACTAGAAAGTACACAAACCCAGCTTTCCAACGATATATTGTTTGTAAAAATTTGACTTCTAGATCAAAAGTTATGAATTTTTTTTTTTAAATGTTGAATTTAGCCTATAGTGACAACCTTTCTAGCAAAATAAAAACTTTCCAAAAATCAAATTCGTCTAAAATAGACAAATTTTATATGAAAATATGGGTTTTTGGGCCATCTAAATGCAATGGAAGTATCCATTTTGGCTATAAGTGCTCCAATAAAAATATCTTCACCATATCTAAGCTTCAAACCCTAGTTTGCAACTTCATCATACAATGGCCAAATTGAGTGAAATAAAAGCTAGATCTGAATTTTTTTGACATTCTAAAATCAATAGTGAGCTTAGATTTGCACCAACATGCTCGAAAATGAACCTGCAATACAAATCCACAAAGAAAAAATAAAATCTAGTATTTCTTTCAAGATTTTTTGATTCTCGAGGTCATCATATGATGCAAGAGAAGAGCATGCTCAAATTTTTAATATCTACCAAGATCTCTCCAAAAATACTATCCATTGGTACCCAACCCGCTCTAATACCATGTTAGAGATTTGAAATAGATAAAATAACCCAAGGAACTTTTTAAGAGAAAATCAAAGTTACATGAATTGGAAAAACATAAGAATGCAAACCAGGACTTTGAAAGATTATGCAATGTTGATGTGACAATGTTGTATTCAAAGCTTCCAAGCTGAAAAGATACAATGCAAAAGATTGAAAGAAGATTGAAGAGTATGCAAATACAAGCTAGGTAATGAGTTAATATAGAACTTAGGAGAGGAGATAGGTGGGAAATCCAACCAATAGGAATCAACCACAAAAAGTGGAGATGGACCACCAAAAGTGGAGGATGTCACCAAAACTAGAAAGTGGTTCCACCCTTTAAGGAAGGGGACACCACACACTTATCTCCTAGTAATAAACTCATTTTATTATACTAAGAAAGCTTAATTAAGTGTAGGAAAAACCTAGGACTAAGGGAAAATAAATTAACCACTAGGAAAATAAAAACCTACACCAACACCTCTTCCAATGAATACATTGACAAAAAATTAATAAATGTGAATGCACTAACCATACTTTTTTTCAATGATCACACTATCCAAAAATACTACCAAGAATTGTGAATCCCCCCTTACTCCAAGAAGGGACAAAAAATAGGTCATTCTTCTCAAGCAATCTACAATCTGAAAGTGAGAAGTTAGCTTGAGATGGAAAAATACTCCAACATCCTTTGTCCTCCAACCTCATCTTTCAATATTATAATCACTGCCTACCAATTGCAGCATCAAAATATATGAAATCCTTATCAAGTATAGCATGCATGACCACAAGAATTAGAGGGCTATATGGTGCATCTATATAATGTGTGTTCACGACTAAATGAAAAAATGAGGTGTGATATTTTGGTCAAGAATGTGTTGAAAAAGTGGAAGAACTCCCAAGAGCAAGAATTTAACTAGAAAGACCAATTAATTTCCATATGAGAGATTCAATGGAAAGAAGTGATATATTTCTAGAAAATAATGAACACAAAACGATCTAGAATGATTAAAAAATAATAAGATGACCTTTCTATACAAGAATCAAACTCTAGATGAAACCCTAAAAAAAATTAAGCTCATGGCAAGTGTCTTAATCCTATGACATGAGACACAAAAAGTAAATGACCTAAGTAAGATTAAGTAAAGTTAGGTGTGAATAGTTCTTAAAATGAAACTAGTTTAGTAATATACTGTGTTCACAGCAACATAATGCACTCTTAAAATGACACCCTTATATCTCCATTTGCAAAGATTTATTTTTATACACATAGCAATCTTCATGACAAATGGGCTTATTAAAAAAATTCCTTACAACTCTAAATATTCTTATTTCTCCATTTACACCCTTTTTTAACAAACAAATAAAACATACTAAATATATAAAAATAATAAAAGAATATTTCCTATAATTCCAAAATGGCCTAATACCCAAAATATCAATAAATTTTATAGATTTAGAAAGAAGTTTTCTTCAAAAGACATACTACCCAAGAACCTCATCACTCACATGTTGTCAATGGATCTCACAATCAATCATACTAGTAGTAACACTTGCACAACTTAGGCTATCAAAACAATGTAGATAAACTTATCATCAACATCAATTCAATTTAACAAAAAAGAGTACTACTTTCTTATGTGAAGTTCTCCAAATAATTTTGCATTTGTGTTGGGCAGAATGTCAAGTCCAAACCAAAAACACGAAACAAATTAAATACACTTTATACAACCATGATGTTACACCACAACTCTTACTATGCTCGCTCAGTTAAAATTCTAACAATGGCAACAAAAAGGATTACAAAATGAACACTTTTTACCTTGAGAAATTATTGCAACATCCTAATCTTGGGAACTACAAATATGCCTCCATCAAAGTCTCCACTTTACAAACCCATTAGGAAATGCAAACTCAAAATCAATAATATTATCATAGGCTACTTTGAGTGTAAATAGTGTCTATGAGTTTTCAAAACTACAATTCAACTTTGAATTACCTTAGCATTACAAATCTTATGTCGTCCTTCCATGTTGGTCGACCATTAGTTCTTGTATTGTCTAGAATTTTTTGTTTACTCTTCCCTCATAGTTTTCTTCTCTTTTTCCCATGTATTAGAGCCCTACTTCACATGCATTAAAATGTTAAGACTTAAGTCCTAGTACACCTTGTTGCAATTGTCTTGTGTTAACCCACCATTTATGACCGATCTGAGAGAGTCTAAGTGAGTTTTACCTTTATTAAAAACTTTCCTAAGTGTATCCTTTTGTCATCCCTCATGTGCTTATCATTGTGTTGGTTATGACAAAAATATCAACTCCTTGCATTATTTCCTTGTGTTAGATTTTCAAGTTCACCCTTACCTTGGTACCTGGTATGCCTTCCTCTCAATCCCCAAAACCCTAAAGCTTTTCCCTTTGCACTTTGCACTTGAGTTACTTTATGCACTAGAGTTTCAAGCATCTTCTTGCCAGATTACCTTTCCCATATTCCCCTCAAACTTCAAATCCTACCATTTTTCCTTAAGAATTCATATTGAATCAAAGAGCCAAACTTTCCTTTGTTTGAGTACCCCATAAGGGTCATCCCCAAGTCTCAAGTCTTGACTCAATATTTTCACCAAGTTACTATTTGGATTTCACTCATCCCCTTACCCAAGTACCTCCTCCTTGGCATCTCCAATGCTTAACTCCTAATAACTTCCTACACTTATCCTATCAGATTCGGAGATGTAGGAATCCCTTTCACGTGGTATTGAGTATGTGATGCTCCCAAACTCTAACCCCCACAACATAATAACTTCCAAGATACCCTAAATTTCCTGCATTTCCTTTACCCTCTTCTCCACTTGTTAACCTCATCATTGAGCTATTTTTTGGCTAGGTGTTCAAGGCTTGATTTGTTGAGGAGTTCAATAGTTCCATAACTCCATGAAAGTTTGATATGGGAAAGAAAGTACTAAGAAGGATTGGTGTCGGCTCAATGGTTCACAAATTTTGTGAAACCCCCAACAAAGGAAAGTGTCAAAATTCAAAATGGTGCAAAGATTGTAAGTTTTCAAACTTTGTGAAGATCCAACATAGTTTGATATGTAAGAAAAAAAAAAAGTAATGATGAAAACAGAGAGAGAGAGAGAGATGAAGAAACAAATGAAACAAGGAAACAAAGTGACGAAGTCCTTAATGTCACAAGGTTCATAAGTTTGTGATCTTTGTGAAAATCTGACATGGTTTCAAAGTCACCAAAAGCTCCAACAAATTAAAACAATGAAGTATGGAGAGATGTGAAGAGAGGATGATGAGGATTTCAATAGTGCTTGAACCCCCTAAATCCCAAACAAATTCCTAGATTCACTTTTTCCCTACCATGCTTTCTCTCACACCTCCACTCTTTGTTCCTCCCTACTACGCATCAAACCCTCAAAGAAACCTTGGACTTTGGCACTAAGTTCCCTAGTGCCAAGTCCTTGCCACACCTTACTCCCCACACTCTGTGTCTCCTTGTTCTAATTCCAATCTTGCCCCTAGAGCTTGATATCAATGTCTTATCAAACCTTGAACTTCTAGAGGAACTCTTCACCCTTAGAACCATTCCTTGTTCCCTAATCCATGATTCCTCTTGGGACCTGTAGACATCTAAAATTTCTCCACACCTGACCACACTTGATTTACTCCATTCAAGCCATTAATTAAATAAATAATCATTATTTAATTAATTAATTAATTCGTCCTTATCCTTCACTCTTTACTTAATTAAGTCTAAACCTTACCCCACAAGTACTCCAACTAAATCAATTAATTAATACCTACTTAATTGATTGGTTTAGGCCAATTAACATTTATCACCATTTTCCCTAATATTTAATTCCACCTCACCCTCAATTTGTGTCCATTCAATCCTAACCATTACATCCATCTACATGGATCAAGATTTAAACTTGTCATCACTTCACAAGTGTCTTAACCTACCTACCTTAACCCTTGTTCACACATGTGTGAGCATATCTCTCACATGTGAAGCCCTGCTACCTCTTACATGTCATAAGGTAACCACACTACCTCTTACACGTCCTAACTAAATGTTTTCCTATCTTCTCTCCAATCCACTTATCATAACATCATGCTTCTACCATAAGCGACCACATTCCACCCAACAACATCAAAAGAGCAAATCGAGTGGAGCATTGGGTGCACTTCACTTCGGCTCAATCCAAGGAGCAAGGTCATTTCAGGTAAAAGAGTTTAGTTTACATGCTTCATCATTTTGTTATTTCCCCATTTGATTTTTATTTTTTTCACGACCTTATCACCACTTCATTTTGGTTCACGGCCCGCTTTTTGTCCCATTCATTCCATTGCAAGTTCCCAACTCCCTCTCAAACCCAAACTCCCTCCAAGCACCAAAATGTCTAAATTTCATACCATCTATCATGCTTCAAAAACCCTTGCAACCCATTTTCACCTATTTTTATAGTTCTCCCATCACTCCGCTAATGTCAAATTTGATCTTGTAACCACGAAAATGGATTGTTCCCACTCATAAACAATTATTAAATCCAAAGGCATAGATTTTATTACACTATCAATAGTATAAAAGGCAAGATGTTCCTTCATTAATGCAATTGTTGAATTTCCATGTCTCAATGGCTCTCAAGCAACCTCCTAGCCATTGTTCTAACAATTTTTTTGAGATTTTTCTTAACTTACATGATAAGATCTAGTGGTTGTTCGCATAAGGGACAAAATATAATTTTCTCTAACTAAAAGATGTAACGACTTGAACATATTTGTGATTTGTTGACAATGGTTTCACATATCTAGCTCCAAGCATTTTTTCTAGGGACTCGTCTTGTTACCTCTAATTAACACATCACACATCTAGGGAGGTCATTCGTATAGTCTCTTCTATACATGGGATGATTTTTTCATTTGTAAAGGGTTGGAAAACTAGGGAAAGAAGCCTTTACGTTGTATACCAAAGTTTATTTTCATAAATACTCCTAAGTTAATAGTGTATATGTAATTTTTAGTGATACAAACTTCTAGTTGATTTATATGAATGATGGTTTGATTTGCATTGTTGTCTCCTTTGTTATATCGTTTGTTCTTGAAGAGAAATATTCCTTAAAGGAAGGTAGAAAATCTTTGCATGAGCAATTGCTACAAGATTTGTTGTCCTAGTTAGTATACCTTCAAAGAGGATGAGAAATCTTTCTAGGAAGCAAATGGGATTATCATATTAAGAAAGTGATTATTAAGTAAAACTATTTATTCAAATTACATTTAAAGGTTCATGTTATTGTAAGGCAACAACTGTCACAATAAGGTAGTGTTTTATGTTTTGAACCACTAAAAGAGTTGCAATCAAGACATACTTGATGACTTTGTTTTCCCAAAATAGGAAATGGTCATTCAAAGATATTCTCCTAGCCCACTCATACATTGAAGGAGAAAAATCATTCAATGTGTAATTTGATTTTCTATTTATTTGCCATGTCCATACCTAAATGCTAAGGGTACAAGGAATGTATAGAATATGCAAAATTTCTAAAACCCTTGCCTTGTATGCGTGAACATTTTATCTACTATACGCTATGACAAGTCTATTGTATTCATATGAAATCTAATGTGAATAAGACAACCCACTTGAGTTTTGTAGAGCCTAAAGTGCAAGAGGGAATAGTTTATTTTCATATTCGTTGACCATCCTCCCAACAAACTTTGAGCATAGAAATTTGCAACTCCTTAAGAAGTTACTAGTAGTAGGTTGGAGAACCAATAGAATGTATGATCTACAATAACAAAATACTATAATATTGAAACATAAAAATGTGATGACCTTAAATTTAATATCTAAAACTTAAAGTCAATGGGCCACCGTTGATAGGATTTCATTAGGATGCAAATCAATAGAATGCATATATTGAATTTCAATCTCCAAGGTGAGTCAATCAAACCTAGATCTACATCTTTTTGAGCCTTAGGAAAGAATCGAAAATGATTTAGAATGATTGCCCTAATTAGACTATATGACCTAACATGATAAATTCAAAATCCCAAAGATAAACAAACGAAAACAGTGATTTGCAAGTGGATCTGGAAAGTGCAGACTGATTTGTACCTGTCACCAAAAGTTGAGTCCTAAGTGTTGTAGTAGGGCTGGGTCGCCCAAGTGCGAATGGGTCCTTGATGAAGGGTCCAAACTTTGTTTTTGCAATCCTCTGGTGTTGGATCTAAGCTTCGAATTCTCGATTGTAAACTTGTTGAAATGTCATTGATAAATTTTGTAATTGAATTTTTGTGGCCTGACAACTTTAATGACAACAAATGCAACAATGCAAAATGAATCTTCAAACTCTCTTCAATCCTCTCTAGACTTGTAACGTACACATTCACAAAGACGAAAGAAGTATGCCATATAGGGGCTTGCCTCAGTCAAACCTTGTGTAAGTGTTTCCACTTCCACAATGGCAATGTCAATGATAAACCGATAATGGAAAGGAAATGATGAATGAACACAATGTTGCAACTCACCACCCTTCAATGGCTTCCTTAAAGGACTGAAGTCATGCATGTCTCTTCAAGGATTTGGATCTTGCTTTGCTTGAATGCTTTGGAGACCTACAAAAAGATGTTAGCTTTCACAAAACAATGACAACATCAACACACATAAACCTTGACATGATGTTGGATCTTAAATTGTTGTAATAATGTTATGATATGCTGCTCTTGTTGATTTGTTCTTGACAATAGTATTTGTTCAATTGTATGTCTTGCTTGTTAGATTTCAAATGATAAAAGGACTAGGTATTTATAGGTGTTTATCTAATTTTCCAAAAATTAGATTCCAAAAGCCGACACTTCATAGTTGAATTTTGGATCTTAAAGTACCACCAACAAGATATTTAAATTTGGGTCCTGACTAAAAAGGGGAACTTAGTCGGGCGAATGGGTGCTAGCCCAAATTTCCAAGACACTCAAAGTCGGGGGCAATTTAATCATTGGATGTGTTTGATTAATGCTTGTTCTTCGGAAAAATGGTAAAAATTAGGCTTTGAAATGCATAATTTGCAAAACTAGAAGCTTAATTAAGTCTAATAATTTAAGGGGACAAAACATAATGTGAAATTGCTAACATATACAATTTTCTACACTACAAATATAAAACACCTTCCTTCCTCACTTCAATAAATTACTCACAAAAATGCACAATTTGCAACTCTCCAATACTGCTAAAAAGTGTGCTGACCATATAGCTACTGCTTCGTCTTCGTTCCATTTCTCTCACAACACATTCTTGCTCTAATACCACTTTAAAATTGCACACAAATATTGCAAGACTAAACCATATTGTAGAGAATAACACTAAATTATTTCGTTCATCCATCACAAAGAATGGATTGCCGTTAATAAATAGTCCCAAAAAAGATCTAGAGAATGACAAGACAACAAAGATTAATAGAAACCTTCAAAACTTGAACAGAGTTACAAAATTAAGACCAGATGTCCAAACAGGCAACAGCAAAACTACCCAATAAAACGAGCAAAGCTCCACATTTATCATCACCATCGGCCTCGGCCTGCAGCTTAAGCAGATTGTCAATCATGTGTTGCAAGCAAATGTAGATATATTATTCAGGGTATTTAATTGCAGATATAGATACGGGTGAAATAAATGTTGGGAGGTTCTTTCATTACACTGATGATAAAAACTAATTTTCTGTAAGATGGGATGAAAGGTGAAAATCAATTCCAAACTATACAGTTAGAAGCAAGAAAATTCCTTTGAGCATCACATAGTTGAATTGCATGATAGTGATATTTTATTGTCTTAATAGTCTTGTAGTCTTCTGTGAACTTCCAGTAACATGAAAACATGTCCAATTATGTGTTCCAAATATTCCTTTGTAAATTTTGAGCTTTCATCTATTTAGGGTCCTAACATGGTTTTGTAAGCACAAGGCAGTTGCACAATTTGTTGATTAGTGCATTTCAATGAAGATAAAACTCAAAATTTTAGTCTAGATCCATTCATATGCCAATTTCTTTCACAATGTTTGAAAAGGGAACCTAGGTATCCACATATTCATCCATATTGTAGAAAAGAGACAAAATATATGAAATATGAATAGATTCACAAGATTATACGTTGACTGTAAATTCCCATATTTAACTTGTATGCATCTCACCATTTTCAAAGTCCAACGGTAGATCATATAACTAGGATACAATTAATAATGAATCATTTCTGATCAGTTACAACTGTGTCCTATGGGTGCACCGCCTTTTACTAAATTATTTCATTACTGTAACATATCTTTCCTCATCCTATGATGGGCCAAGGAGTGATCCTAACTGCTATAAAAGATTATATACAGTACTTCCCAAAAGCATGTCCCATATTCTCATGGATAGGTAAAACTTGACATCTTAAATAATTTAAACAAAGTGTGCACCATAGAAAACACATCAAAGAAACAAGTTTGGTCGATTGTAGTGCAATCTTGCTCCTGAGGGTATACCCGGCCTATCCAAATCTATTAATCGAAGTGCATTCATGGGTTTCAATTTAATTTATCATCAAATGGTTCTGAAAAACAAAATGTTATCAATAGGGAAAAAACAAAGCACGGTTGCCCACATATTTGGGACCAACCTTAGATATAATTAAATTAAATTAAATTAAAAAAAATAAAAAATTGGCAACATTTTATTTGATACACTAGAACAATTTACAAATATGAACTTTACTATTTGTGTTTAATAGTAGTAGGTATTCCATAACAGACAGGGGATGCTCCAATTAAGTAAGGAAGCTTACATGTAATTCGGCCTTTCCCAATACAAGATCCTGTTCTTACTTCATGCAGACATTTAGTTTTATCATCATTTAATTTCTGCTTAGGTCGTAACACCTTTTTAACACTATTTTGGCCACTAATTGTAAGGTTTTGAAACTCCTCAAGCACATCCAGATCACTGCAATGGCTAGACTTTGCTTCAAGCCAACTATGGAGCAGAACCCTGCTAAATCTGTCAATATCACCATCTGTCACATCCCAAAGGTTGGCTATAATACAAGGGCAACCTGCAATCAAATATGACAACGGTACACCAACTGGTTCATAATCCCCTCTATAAGAAAGACGACCACTGCTACATCCCATGAGAACTACAGCTGCACAATAATCCAGCCTCCTGATATTCCTTTCAGGAATATATTGTTTCCCTGACCATATGCATAAAGATATAACTGGAGTCAGTATTGTGACACCACCAGAATTGCATGTGCATTATTAATTCAATATCCAGAATTATTTTGATATTAAAAATGCAAGAGCATCTTATTAGAATAAATCTATATGTGCTTTTACTACTTACAAAGTACCAATTGATTAACAAGTTTATCAATAGAAATTTGAGAAAGAGAGGAAAGAATTAAATGACCAAACCATTAATTTGAAACATCATAGAAATTAAACGTATTAAGAATTAAACGTAAATTGTGATTTGGTGGGAAGCATTAAGTACATACTGATGCACAGCAAGAAGAGTTTGCAACAGGCAATTAACCAGCACCAGCCATGTACATAGAATTCCCTAAACATTGCACTACATGTAAATGCCATTATTTGGCTTACGGGAACTGTGTTTGACAAAATGCAATGACCTGTTCAAGGCAACTTGCCTTTATTTATGTTGTCATAATAAATGATTTCCCTATTAATGTCCCAAGTACAAAGGCCCCTAAGATCATTGCATTTATCATTTATCCATATCAGTGCATGGTCTCAATAAAAACTAGAATGCTTCCATTGTTTTTCCGGAGTGAATTTTACATTTAAATTCTGACACGGGTAGGCAAGAAAAAAATGAACAATCCAAGCAGGGTACACATTGAAACAATTATTGCATGACAAACCAGTTGGAAAATCATCCCGAGGAAGCTGCCAATCATGTGCAAACACAAAAGCCCCATAAAGTATGAAACGCAGATTATTCTACAGAAGTCCAGAAGATCAATCTTAACCAAAATAACAGTACATTTGAACATGAGATGTAAAACCAAACTTCAATCCAAACACTTGTGGATTAGGAAAAACCCCTAGGTGGTTGAGATTATATGACTTGCCTTTGGAATATTGGGAAGAATCTGTCCTAACCAAAATCAGTGATTCCCTGGGCCATTTTATGAGCATAGATGATAATGTACAAAACAGATGGCTGGGAGTCTACACTCAATTTTGCATAAAGATGGACATTTCTAAAACGACTGACAGATTTTATGGTCCTTCAACTGGAGGCCGGGGCTTGGAAGCAGAAAATAGAATTCAAAGGCCTTGTACCTAATGCTTCTGTGTCATAATTTGGAGCATGTTTCAGAAATTTTATCCAATCAAGTTCATAAGGAGGGAATGGCAGTGGAGGAAGAAGGTTCAAATTTGAGGTCCCAGAGGAAAAGGATCAGTGTGTTTGTGTGGGATCCCAATGGTGGTCCATGCAGGAAACTGATCTCATAAGAGCCGAATTTGAATAGCTCACAGATATTCTAAAAGACAGTTTTGCCTCTCAAGACAATGAGGATCAAGGTGGAGTATCCCCTGTCAAAATGGGAATTTTTCAGAGGATAGCTTGAAAAATGAAACAGATCTTTTGTCAACAAATGTGCTAACTATTTCTCAATTGAACTATCTCAAAACTAAGGTGAATTGTGGATTCAAACGAAAAGGGGTAGAAAATCAGGAAAGGGAAAGCCCAGTCAAAAGTTTTGGTTAGCAAACTAGAAGAAATAAGTACCTATCTTACTCAGAGACCTAGGAGTGTGAAACTTCTTCCCAAACAGCCACAAAATCTTTTTCATAAAGGGTTAGGGGTTTGAATGCCCTAACAAAAAGATCTCATTTTGATTCGTGAAACAAAGCTAAGTAAACATGAAACTTTGTCATTGACGAGAAAATGGCAGAGATGGAATGGTGAATTTGTGTGCTGAAGGAACCTCTGGAGGGCTGTACACTATTTGGTCTCCTCAAGTGGTTGAGGTGGTGGTTCTAGATGCAGAGTAGAACTGGCAGTTTTTTAAAATTATAAGTCTTCCCTCGTCTTTAATTAGAACTTGAAGGGAGAATTATTTGCCTTAGTTGAAGATTTCAATGCGATTCTTTCACCAAAAAATGAGAAAGGAATAGTTCTGCAAGCTACTCAATCCCAATTTGAATTTGCAGCCTTTGATGGGCAATGGAGCTTGCTGGACTTTACACCTAACAGCAGAACTTTCACTTGGACCAATAGTAGATTGGGTTTCAGCTACATAGCAAGTAGGTTGGGCAGATATCTAATCTTTTATTCTTGGCTAGATAAGGATTGGCCAGTGGAGAGTAGGATTCAAAATATAAAGCTAAATTATAGTCATTTTTCAAGGGAAAATAAAAAGTTATGGAAAATAATATTTATTTATTTCCAAAAAGTGTATAAAAGGGGAATAAGAGGTGAGAAAATTCATTCTTGGCATTTCATTTGTAAAACCTTAGTTGTGGAAATTGAGCTATTGTTCAACTTTCTGCCCTAGGACAAAAACCCTACAGCAAAGATTGGTTTCAAGGATGGAAACCCTCCTAGCCAATTTGTGCTGGATTCATTCAGAATTCACAGGATTGCTTATTGATTTGAACAGTCAAGGAGAGTTATATCAATTTCAGTTCATTGAAGGATTGGAGACATCTTGAGTTTCATTTACTTGCAAACAACAATTTACTACCATAGCGTTGGAGCATGGAGAGCTTGATAAGAATTTATTTGCTTTTTATTACTGTTGCTAAAATTACCATTTTGTGGCCTGGCCACTACATGATAAATATTAAGGCAGCCGTACCAACTTGTAGAAGGGGCAATTGGAGTTGTGAAAGGTTAGAAGTGATTTGTGGGAAAACCAAGGCTCATCAGCCCATATTTGTGCTCTCAAATATACCTTGCAGATCATACAAGTTGGAATGGGAGTTTGGAAATGAGGCACTGTCATAAATAATGGACTTTGGTATCTTCTTCACCAGTCACATCAGCAATTAATAAGTTTCAACAGTTAGCGGACACACCTGGGCTGTTCCAAGGAGACATAGAAGAAATACATCTGCAACAATAATATAATTGCTAAGAACTATACAGGTTAAAGGTCACATCATTCTGAGTAATAAATACTTATGGATTCTACAAGCACTTATTCCCAGACTGCAAGGTCAGATAGTATTATTGTTTTCAGTTCTATATGTATGTTCATATGTGAGTTAAATATCTTGCATAGGGTTTAATATGTCTGTAATCGAAAAGAAAATCTATTCAAAGGAAAAGTACATTAATAACTAATTGCAACAGTAAGCATTTCCATTGT